>MU394161.1:0-82832 GCA_022578605.1 Camillea tinctor
ATATTTTATATTTTATATTTTATATTTTATATTTTATATTTTATATTTTATATTTTATATTTTATATTTTATATTTTATATTTTATATTTTATATTTTATATAATAAAATTTATTAGTTTTATTTAAATTTTTATAATTATAACATTTAAATAATTAAAAATAACTTTAAAAGCTATTAATAAACCCATTTTTTATTAATTTATTATAATATAAAACTATAAAGTTATTATATGTTAAAAACATAGTGTTTTAGTGAGAAAGTGGGGGTGGGCGTTTTTTGTGTCGAGTGATTGTATGAGAGGAAGTCTTTTATATCCTGAGATGAAACATGAAAGTCAATGCCAATACACAATGAAGATATATCAATGTCCCCTCACACTCCTGCGCCCTCCCCTTTTCTTACTCCTTTTCCCCCTTTGTTTCTTATATAGGGGGACAAAATACCCAAGACGTCAGAAAATTATAAGGCAATGGTGAATACTAGACTATCGAGTCATGATATTGGTTGAGTGCAATATCCTGTTCGTAGTTGTCCTCAACCTCATTAATGTTGTTGACACTGCCACTACTTCGGGAATACCCAGTTGTTGACGGGGTACCTCCACGGAATATATCACCGAGAGAGAGATTCATAATTGTATGTACGAATTCTTGGAGACCCTTCCAAATCGCTTCTCGCTCCGGTGGTGGCTTGTGGAGGAAGTCCTTTATTGCAGTAGCGTTGAAAATCCCTAGACTAACCAGCGCTGGTAGATATGTGACAATCTGGTCATCTGGAATAGTAAAGAGCCACCGGCACAGGGACACAGTACAAGCAATAGCAACAATGTATCCTGAGATATACCTAGTTTTCAATGTGTTTTGTTAGTATGTGGACAGAGTGCAACGTATTGCACCATGCCTCGTCTTTAGGGATACTGAGATAAAATAATAACATGAAAATGAGAGCATATAGCTTCTCGGCGAATAAGTATCACTTGATCATGTCCATATTTCGATGACCTTGATCACCTACTTGGGCAAGGTCTTATATATATATATGTATATATAATCATAGAGGAGAGTAAAAGAGCTCGAGAAAGAAAAAGAAAGCTTACAGAGTATCGACAGAATCAACGCAAATAATATTTGCTGCAGCAAAGATAATCAAGAAGAGTGCCCATGTAGCAAGGCTATATTCTATAAGTTAGCTTACTCCAGGAGAGATATTCTTTATATATTAGCGAGGAAAAACAAACATTATGGGCCCGACAATAAGCTGGCTTTTCTTCTCAGTTGCTAATCCGACGATGATGACCCCGATAGCAAGAGCCCACATGGCGAAGTAAGAGATCAATGAAATATGCCTCCGAGAGCTTATGCCAGAATAGGGTGCCATTGGCAACGAGAGACTAATACAAAAGCAAAACGGTATCTGGTGCCTTAAGATTGTTCAAGAGGTAAAATCCCTATTCTATGGCAACGACTTATTTATGGATGATACCAAGAGAAACTACTTAGTAGTGGGTTTCTCAGGTAGATTAGGAAAGCAATATATGGTCTTTTGTGCTTATGGGCGATGTACGTAGGACCATATTTGTGAGAGAAGAATAGATGGACATGGGAAGTGAAGGAAAGTCGTTTACTATATCTATGCAGCCGTGTAATTGTGTGTTCAATGTAGGAGTCGGGGTAACACATACAACGACGCCACACTATGGTGCATCCAATGCACGAACCTCAAGCAGAGGTCGTGTTCTTACCAGGAACGGTTCTCAATTTCGTCAGGCAGTCTCCCCTCACTCTGTGCCGGTACCTGCGGCCTATGTAAGACATCTTACCATACTGAAATACTTAGACGTAGCTTTGTAACGATTAGAAAAGATACATTTAGGGGTTCAACTTTCAGGAATTCGCACCTGGCAATAAATCCCAGGTTTTACGTTCCTCTCAAGTGCGGGTTCTGGGCTACACGGAATGAATCCCCGGTTCAGGGTTCCTGGCTAATTGAATATTATTTTCATGTTTTGACCAATAAAAGATCGAATATCCTAAGCCCACCTAATCCTTATCAGCTGCAGATAAATAGGAGGCCTACAATAAGTACGCAAGACGTCACTATTGGCTCAGTCTTGTGAGAGTTGAACCTTAAACTAGAACTGTCGGGTCATTTTTCTTCTTCTTCAGCTTTACTTGATCAGAATCCTCTGTTCTCATAAGGGGGAGTTAGGTCCACCAATCACCTACCCTTCTAAGGTCTTCCCGCTAGGCATTGAATACTCTTACTTAAGCATAGGTTATGTAGGTAAGCACATAACTTCGTATAACGCCTAAATCTTTACCAACCTACCAAAAGGGCAACCCGACGTATGACAGCGTATCACGTTGCAGATCCCATCGGTAACTCTAAATGGCCTAATTGGAAAATTGCCTAATTGGAACATTCTGACAGGCTGACAGGTTACACACTCTCTTTTGAACTTATACTAGGTACCTATAATTCTCACGTATTAATTTATCTATGTAGGACCCAAGCCAAGGTTACTCAAGATACTCTACTTATTTTTCACTTTCACTGCTTCTACTCTCTTCGCTATCGAAAATTCTAGTCATCTCATAACTAGATTAACTAACCTAGTTGTCGTATATGGTGTATCATTATCATTTCGTGTTCACAATCTACGACCCCTGAGAGCATATCTTTAAGTAATTGAGCCGAGAGAATAGGAGAAGAAGGGACACCCCCTAAAAGGAGGACGGGGCGGGACGGAACACGTCACAACACTCAATCATCACATCAACAACACCTGCGGTTCTTTGAACAATGAAGCTTCCATATAACGCCGGGTGTGTATCATGAATAAGATAAGAAACTTATATGCAATGCGGCATAGAAATAGTACACACACTAATGGCCAAGACCCTCTTTCCCGTCTCTAACATGCTGATCGGCCATTTTACCTATATACTGTAAGGTTAAGAGGTATGCTTTTGATATTCCCTACTCATCGTCCACCAGCTTCTTGTCCACCCATGCCTTCTTAGCCGCTTTAGTAAGGCTGTCTAGGTCGCCACTCATCTCGCACATGCTCCGGAAGTGCCCATCTTCCTTCTTTAGAAGTTGATGTGGATGGTCATACTCTACCACAACACCATGGTCCAGAACGAGGACTTTGTCATAATCAACAATCGTCGCGAGTCTGTGGGCAATGGTGATGATAGTGCTGTTTAGCTCGCGAATTGTCCCTTGGATCTTAGAATCAGTATTGTAATCGATCGATGCTGTGGCTTCATCCATGACAAGCACACTCGGGTTCTTGAGCATGGCACGCGCAAGGCACAGGAGCTGTCGCTGGCCCTGCGACAGGTTCGTACCAGATTCTGCAACGGATGAGGAAAGATCAAGGAAGATGTTCTTGTTCGTTGTGGGCGTAGAAGCGCCGGATGATTCCTGGTTCTCTTGAATCCCGACTAGATCCGTAGAAGGAAGAAGGGGCTGTGACACTGGTGACGCTGGCTCCACCAAACCTTCCGAGGGTCCAATCAGCTGAACCTTGCGGAGTGCGGTAAAGATTTCTTCGTCAGTGTATAGACTGAAAGGGTCAAGGTTGGTCCGGATGGTTCCAGTGAACAGAGTTGGGTCTTGGGGGACTATGGTAATTGCTTCGCGAAGGTCTCGGAGGCCAATCAGACCAATGTCAATACCATCGATTAGGATTTTGCCCGTCTCTGCTTCAAGTGCACGGAATATTGCAAGTGTCAGAGAACTTTTCCCAGCTCCCGTGCGTCCAACAATGCCGACTTTCTCGTGGGGGTGGATCTTAAAAGTAACATCCTTGAGAACAGGATCAAGCTCCTTTCGGTATCTCGTCGAATAACCAATGAATTCCACGCTACCATGGGCGGGCCAGTTCTGCGGAGGTCGGTTCTTCTCGTTAATCGGTGCAGCTTCTTGTTCAAGATCAAGATATTCTTTGACACGCTCGACCGAGTTCATGTTCTGTTCGTTCATGGCATATAATCGTACAAGCCATAGGATATTCTCAGAGAAACCGATGGCATAACTCAACGAAAGACCGGCCGACCCTGGGTCAATCTTCCCAAGGCTGAGTATAACAAAGACACCAGCGAAGAAAGCCACCAGGTCACCAAGCATGTCCGTTCTAAACGAGAGCCATCTATTAGCAGCCCACAGGTAAAGGAACGGGCGTGATTGGTTGTTGATCCTAGATAGATTGTCCCGAATAAACCGTCGTTCATCACCATAAGCACGGATGGTAGTGACTCCAGAGAGAGTTTCGCCAAATTGCTGGAAAAGCGGGCTTCGATTGACGGATTCGAGTCGTTTGAGGTCCCGAGAGGCGCGTAGGTAGAACATGCCGACGATGACGTAGAGGGCAGTGATGAAGACGCCAGCAACAAGGAAGCCTGGTGTGATTGCTGCTATCAACACGACAGTTACCACAATCCCCAAAGCACAGCTCATAACCCCGATGGCGACAGGGGCAACTTCTTGGTCGATGGCTTCGAGGTCCTTGCTAAATCTATTCATCAATTGCCCAAGCGGGGTCACATCGAAGAACTTAAACTTAGCCCGGCAGACAGCACCCATTAACTGGCCGTGAATTCTCCATGAGGCACGCAAAGACCCAAAGAATAGCCATACATCCCGAATGAGAGCAAGGAATGCACCTGCCATTCCTATCAAGGCTAGAATAATGAGGTAATAATCGACGTCGACTTCTGGGACACCGGCGCCTGTGTGGTCTGCAGGTGCTGTAAACGATGAAAGCGAGGCGGGGTTCCTGACATAGTGAGCAATTGAGGCAAAGTATGTTGGTGATACCGATGTGCTGATAGGGTTCTGAGAAGATACGCTGAACTGTATCTTCGAGATGCTCTGTGTCTCCGCAGTGTACTGTTTAGCCCATTCTTTAATCCAAAGGTTGGACCCCACTCCACTAAGTTGCTGGCAACCAAAAACAAGAACAGCCACGATCCAGAACCACCACGGTCCCATAGAACGGAGGTATAGCTTCATGACAGGCCATTTTACAGCGCCAGTTGCCTTGGTCTCTTGCATGGTATCCTGTTTCCCTTCTTTCTTGCCAGATGATTTTCCATTAGCAGCACCATGACCTCCGTCATCGACCAGTGTATCACCACTCTCCTCACCAACACTGGATGGTACTCTAGACGGAACGCGTGATACATGCGAAGAGTTAGGACGAGACTTTGTACGGATCTCCTCACCAAGCTTTCCTGATGCAATAACCTCTTTCGCTGAACCCTGAGCATCTACTCTACCATTGTCCAGTAGCACCACATACTCAGCTGCAGGGGCGCACAAAGTTGTGTTGTGAGTGACAAGAATGCATGTTCGGTCCTTCATCAGGGGCCCATCAATGCAGTTGTTGAAGATCCACTTAGCAGTGTGAGAGTCAACAGCGCTAAGGCAGTCATCCAGGAGCAGGTGACGCGAATTTGAGTATACTGCACGAGCTAATGAAATTCGCTGCTTCTGGCCACCAGAAAGAGTGATGCCGTTTTCTCCTACTAGGGTTTGGTCACCATCGTCGAGGATTTCTAGATCTCGTTCTAGAGCGCAAGCAACCAAGACTTCCTTGTACCTTTGTGCGTTGTACGGTGCAGAAAACAATATGTTGTCCTTGATGTTGGCATTAACAAGCCAGGCAGTTTGAGCAACGTAGGCGCACGTCTCAGCTAATCCAGTCGCTGGGTCTGGTCGAACATCCTCGCGGCTTCGTCCTCCGGGAAGATAGACTTTACCCTTGGCCAAACTCATCTCGCCCAGTAGGGCCATGAGCATAGATGTCTTTCCAGAACCAGTGGGGCCGGCAATGAGGTTGAGTTTACCGATTTTGAATTCAACATCGAGGTCCAACAGACGGAATGCCATTGACCCATCTGCGCCAATAGTATCTTTGCTACCCCAAACCAATGTAGCACCTCGAAATCCGATTACCTGGTTGCCATCTTCGTCTAGGTTACTGTCTCCCAGCTGTTCGTACTTCTCCGTTTCATCCTCTTTCAGGAACTCTTCAACGCGATCAATGGAAACTTTTGACTCCTGGACATGAGCAATCATGTCGCCTAGCAAATCTAGAGGCACTCTTAGAAGCATGAACAAAGAGATAGCGGTGAATGCAACAGAAGGATATAGGGGCTTCTGTTCGATCTTGGTATAGACAAGGAATGAGAAAAATGTGATCAATACTGGAACCGTGTTCCAAGTAGCAACAGCAAGAGCCCATATCATATACCGGCTTCTCAAGGCTTTCAACTCGGCGTTTCGTTTCTCATCGACTATATTCGCAAAGCGCTGCTCCCAGGCAAAATATTTAATGATACGAATATTCTGTAGGATCTCGTTAGTAGTATGGATTCGCTTGTCCGTGGCAGCCATGATCTTTTTCTGGGTGTAGTTGAAGCCCTTGGCAAGCAATATGTTGATGGGAAGAAGGAAAACCATCACAATGAGACCTGGAATAGCACTTAAACCCATGACCTGGTAAAGAAGAGCAACAGATAGGAGCAACTGCAATGGAGCGCAAGCTAATAGGAAGTGCAAATATGATGTGCACTCGGAAATTTTGAAACTGTCGACAGACATTAGGTTGATGATGGTCCCAAGGTTTGCTTGTTCATCTGAGTCTGTCTTGGAGTCCTTCTTAGCAACATCACCATTCTGCGCATTTGACTTGTCTTTCTTCTTGAGGCCTATTAGTCTCTTTAGTCTCTCTAATTTTGTCTCCTTTGCATTATTTTTGCCAGTATCCCCGAGGACTGTGTCCTTTCCAGTCGCTGCTTTACGACGTAGCGCTTTAGCGTAGATCTCTCCTATGATGATGGCACGGATTCGAATGCAAATCTTCCGGCCAAGCCATAGCGCTTGGTTGTCAGCAAGCGAGCGGACGATATCAGATGCGGGAAGCAGGATAACATAGAGCCAAAGAACATTTCTTGGCGCTATAGCTGGCTCCTCGACGTATTCAAGAATTGCCTTGAGTAGAAGTGTGGGAGCAAAAGTGAGCACACCTCCTATCGCGGCCCAGGCGCATTGTAGAATCAATACGCCCTTGAAATACTTGGTAAGATGAAAAGCAAGAGATGTAGTCTTCTTGAATTGTCGATAATGGGCCAGGACAGAACCGGCCTTGTCGCGTGGCATAAGGTTCCAGACGCGACTCATCTCAAGGGGTTCCTTATAACCTTCCCAGAGCATTCCGTCGATCCAAGAGAAGGTAGCAAGGGACAGTAGAGAGGCCAGGGGTTCGCGCGATGGCTCAATGCCATCTTCCCATTCCAGGACGACCGTTTTATTCCCCTTCCTAGTGGTGATAGCCATGCTAAACAACAATGTCGTCAATGCGAATTCGATGATAACCAGAACCTGAGTCAACTGGGAACTAGCACGGAGGATAACAGATCGTAACAGAATAAGGCTGATGAGCCATTGCACCGTATAGATAAAGGCGGTATGGTTCCATAGCCGTGGGACACGCCATTTCGTATGTCCTAAAAACAACCGAAGCGTCGCGAGGACCAACACGTAAACCCAAGTTCCTAGACCAACAATCGCTGCCCACCGGCCACGGCCGTCATACGTATCAGTTATAAGCGCAACAACGTTCACAGCTATTAGACAGCAAATCGCGAATTCCTCGATCATAACAACCAGGTTCTCTCCTCGGGGGGTATCGGCTTGTACGATAGAGCCCCTGGTGGTCGTCTTGACTAAAGCAAGACGGCCACCGCCATTTGCAGCAATGGATAGTCCCTCGTCATCTTCATCAGTACTCAGAGAATCGTCTTCTTCAGGGGGTACCTCGGTATGGTCTCGGTGATTAGGTAGCTGGTCGTAGCCATCGGATCGTCTCGATTTTACAAAGCGAAGAATGTTATGTATGATAAGATGGAGGAAAGATAGAGATATTACGATTAGCGGGAAGAGGATCTTCAGGTAGCTGTGGCACAGGAGGATAGAAGTTAGTTAGTTGATCAATCGATTAATAAACAAGACAAGACATATTAATTGACTACTATAGAGTACGGGGAGACAACTGACTCGGACTGGAAGCACGTGGTAAAGTCATCAACCTGCCATATCGGCCACGAACAAGAAGCAAAGCTCATTGTCGTCTCTTCTTCCCCCGAAGCACCGACCCCACTCGTTTCCAAGTGGCGTGGCGATTTGTCGACAATATCACGTCTCGTCTCGTCTCGAGGTATATACAATTTGCTACGACGAGTTGCAGCACGGGATGGGATTATGGAGACAACGGATAAGAGAGGAAACAGTAAGAAAGAAAATTATAAGAGAAAAAGAAAACAAAAAAAGGGAGTAGGGGTAAAGAAGATCTTCGTTGTCGCGACTCTGACCGATATGAGTTAGAGGTTGGTAAAGAAAAGGATGGGGGGACGTTGAGAGAATGGAATTGGTTAGAAAAAAAGAATAAAAAAAAGGAAAAAAGAGGACCAGATCGGGGGGTGTGTGGATGTTAAGGTTTAGCTAGGTTAGAAGAAGTGGAGGGGAGGAATGACTGGGAACTTTGAAGTCGGATCGGATCGTAGGACGGTTAGGGAAGTGGTTACCTAGGGGTGTGGTCACAAATTGAGGTGTTGCGCGCAATTGACGACTTCCTTTTTCTGTGATCTTGTCCTTGTCCTTGCATACATATGCGTGATGGCAAGAGCACCTGGACTTTCTTTTAAAATCTTTCCGATGGGCAAGGTTGCACCCTCTATCTTTACATTCTACTGTACTACTACACTACTACATACAAGCGGATTATACTCTAGCATGCAGCTCGGTAAGCATTTTGCCTCTGACACTACACTAGCTGATACCTAGCATTGCTGCATGGGTAGGTGGGTTTGTATGTACCTGCCATCTAGCCGAAACCGGCGCACGTTCGCGCGCTCGCGTAGTCTACCCCACTATGACCCACAGAGTCCCGCCATGACACAATACCAGACCGACTTGAGATAATACGACAAGTTCAATTCACGGTTGATCGTACTTACTAGGTTAGTTTAATACCTAACAGAGCAGAACAAAACAAAAACGAAACTGAATAAACCTTTGCTAAATTACATATGAACAAATGCATTTGTTAGTATAAACTGTGGAGAGAGATAGATGAAAGTAAAGAGGAAGGGAAAAACAGAAGTTTGTAGATAAATACTTGAGGTGAGAGTAGTAGTTAGTCAGAGTATGTCAAGGATATTAGTCCAGACTTGACCTCTTCTTTGGTCATACTAAAATGTAGACAACCGTGTAACCCATCTACCTAGTCAAGCATATTGCCTGCCTTACCTGTCTAGTTCCTGTGTCCTGTATCCCGCATCCCCCGTACCCTATGCTTATCTACGTGTACGCTAACCTTTCCGAATATTCCAGCTGGCGCTAGGACGTAGTTCCGGAATACGTCTCCGACTTGGAAGATTATCCCAAAAGTGCCCACTCCGACACTAACACCTAGTAGTCGAATCCTGTCAATGTCAACCGATGTCAACCCATAATCGCAACTAGTCATCTAATTAATATGTGTAAGTCGGGGATTGTAGGACAACGACATGCAAAAATCTTCATTTCTCATCAAGGGAGAACCTTGGAGGACTTATTGCCTCTCGAGTTCAACTAATCTCCAGTTTACCCTCAAGGTTACCGTCGCCGCTACCGTTACCTACTTTAAGGTCCTGCTTTATTTACATGATCTGCGGCTAATGCCGTCGTCATAGTGATGATACTAAGCACCACGTCATGTGCGCCAAAAGACAGAGTTAGAAAGGGTAATTGATTCTTGCACGGCAGCATACCGCAAGTTGCACAGCAGATATGGATATGGGGCAATTACTTAAGCTAGCTGTATGTAGGTAGGTATGTCTACTATACGCAGGCGGGCGTATGATGCGCTGTACTCAGGTAACACCTAGGTAAGCATCGGACAATTCTAAGTTGTTGTTCAACAACTCATTTTATTATTATTATTATCTTCATCATCATTTCGGATTTCAACATTGCTTGTCCTCGTGATGGATGACAGACGCTGCAGTCGCCGTTGGAGTCACTCCGACACTGACTAGTCCGTTCTAGCCAATTAATCCTCAAATCACAAGCGCTGCGTATTATACATACATACATACTACATACTACATACTGCTTATTCTGCATTTCTCTTTTTCCCCGTATGCACCACGCATTGCTACGCAGGATGACTGGCGGGAAAGAGAAAAATTAGGGGTTGTGCGGCACATGCAGTAAGGTTATCCCCCTTACTTACATAGAAAGCAATATGTAGGAGTTAGCTAATACTGAAGGTCTGTAGGTCAGCACTTTGCGGTGAGGTCGCTCTGAGAGCCCCTGCATGCATCTGGTTTAGGTCCACTTACACTTTAGGTAGACTCGGGGAGCAAATTAGAACTCGCGCTGCTCACATGCCTTACTTACAAGCGTACTAACTTATAAGCATACCTACAACTACATAAGTAGGTACTTACCTAGCTTAAAAAGATACATGAGACATTGGGGAAGTTTACAACTGCTTCTGTCTATCTGCTTACCTTAGGTACCTAGTTGTAGTCTCCATTTGGGTTACTGCTTGCGGATGCATGAGCCTAACATTTGAATTGGCTTTCCTCATTGGCTACACTCCTTCCTTCGCGATAAGAGTGCTGTTGGTCCAGACTCTTCTTTCCTGTTGCACAGGTAGACTACTACACTAGATCTAGTCTCGATTGATGTACACCATGAACCTAAATTGCATTACTAGTGTCTATATCTACTATACTTACTACTTGCTGTACCTACTCTCCAACCTATACTAATAATATCATACGCATTAGAACCTATCTACCTAGGGTATTTAAGCCTAGGTAATAAAGAGTCATACCGGCGAGCAACAACATCAAACTAACATCTGAGAATTGTCTTTTTTTTTTTTCAAACTAGTCACTCCATCACACCATACATTGTCTAGTCAAAGGGAATAGTAAAGCCAGGTAGGTTAATGGGTCGGAAAAGGAACAAAACAGCATACCCATCTCCAAAGCTATTCCAGTCGCACACCCGATGCCGTCAAACAAAACTTAGCATTGAGACATTGACACATCCGAAATTAATATATGTAGATATGCCTTAGACACTTGACGTATCACCAATCCTACCCCAAGAACGGGTCACAACCTAGATATTGGATAAAAACATGTAACCAAGAACATGTTTATAAGCAAAGCTTACGATATCTAGCCAGCCATAAACAGCCTGAGACCAACAAGATTGGGCTATAGAACTTTCGATTTCTCTTTTTTTTTTTTTTTGATCAGGCTGTCATGTAAGTAGCCTCTTGCTCTTTGTTGCATGTAGTATCTTGACAGGCTGGATGTCTCCGTTTACCTTCAATTCTAGCCTAAAATTGCTATATTCCTGCTGTATCACGACGGAGACTTCATCTACAAATCTTGTTTTGGTAAACAGTGATATTTATCGTACCGTACCTTCAAGCAGTAGCAACGTTTCAAATGCCTTGGGCTTTGTTCACCTCTTCTTTATAAGTATGCACACAGCCCATAAGCATTGATAATACTGAGAATCTCCTTGGTCAGCCACGAAGCAATATATTGATTGTCACATCACTTACGGGAGGTTTCATAAGCTCATAGTCCTGCATGACTGCTTTGGGGAAGTCTAGTCGTATAGTCCGTTAGCACTTTTCTACTGCCACCATCACATGTTACACTCCGACAGTCCAACCGTAAATCACACGGGATCCTTCAATAGCATCTGCAGCACGATAATCATATCCTCCTCTAACTGTGACAATCTACCGTTAGACTATGACTGTACGCTGTAGTTAATCGGAAGGCTTGGATAACAAAATGAGAAACCAGGGTTGGAGCCCAATCGAGCTTTCAGCCATATATATGCTCAGGTATGACAGAGCTAAGAAAGACGTGTAAGTTTGTACAATAGCTGTAACAATGTGGTCAATATAGCTATAGGTACATAGGTATTCATGATACCAGCTTTGCATGTAATGCTTTATCCAAGCATCTTATAGCACATGCAACCCAATTCGAAACTTCAGGCTAGCCCTACCTAGTTCGTCTAGAACCAACATAACCTCAACTCTGGGGAAGCCCCACCACCTCTACCGAGCCCCAATAGCAATTGCACGATGCGATGCTTTGCGAAGAGAAGCTCTTATTGGCCAATCCGCCCAGACTGCGTGTTGGGATGCGGCTTATTGGAGCCCCTCGTCTTCACCGAGAACTAGTATATAACCTATACAGGTCGTAGCTATACCGGCATTTCTAGATCGTTACCCAATCCCCCCATTTGGCCTTTTGGTAACCCGACGGGTTCTTACATGATATTCAAGAGAAACACGCCGTACTATCCCAAGCCTTTGAATATCAAAGCGTACTTTAAGCTGGACCCGGGTCGACAAATGGGGAAAATCAGTTGGTCCTCGAGATCTGTATACCCATAAAAAACCGTATCTTGGTGGGCTTGACGAAGTCGGTCGATCAATCTTATCTGATCAGAAACATGTGATAACAGAAGGAGACAGTGCGCAAATGAGCCCACCTGTCCATCAAGGCACCAATACTCGGGAGCCTACCGGGAATTAGATGAGCCATAAAAAGCAACAGTACTGCTACTAACTCGCATATCCTCGGCGTAGCGGACTTAATCCCCAAGATCTTTCTATAAGCCACTAATGTGTCTTAAGATGATATGTAATGCTATCTGAGGTCATGACAACCGTCAATGCGAGAAACTAAGTGTCTATAAACTTATCAAAGAGTAAAAGCTCGCTAAGTGTCTAGCTAAAGTGACCCAATACTCATAACTACGGAGCTAGTTGCTTAGGATACTATAGAACGTCGATGATGGTAACGATGCCTCTCAGCGGGGCCATGGGCAACTATAGCCGGACTTTACTACACCAGTATCATAATGACTAGCAACATACGGCATAATGTCTTCCATTCCATCGCATATCTTCGACAGGAAGCATAAACACTAGAAGCAACATTTAGACCATCGGCTGAAATACCTCTATACAAAATCAGGTCATTACTTCAGTCCATCCGAGCTAACCGCAACCCTCTGAGCGGAAGCATGCTTTTACCCTTTGCCTAGCAACAAGAAAAGGGGGACAACGGCAACACTTAAAATCTTAATTTATATGAGTTCTATCTCGACTCTAGGATAGCACAAACCACTTCGCCGTAAAACTTAACTCATACCCGGCCCGGCCCGGTAAAAGCAACCTCTTTCCCGATGCCCCACGACGACACTCCCCGGAACACCCGGTGTTTGCTATGATCGGCGGACCGAGCGGTAACCAAAGTGGGGCCGACCCATCCCCCTATTTGACTCCTAGGTCCAATCAGACGAAACTATTTACTTCTAACCACGGTGGCTTACAAGTTGCTTCCTTACGCTGCTAATATTCCCTAGGCTTAGGTATGTGTTTTGTATGACGAGCTTCATATGGTGAAGAAAGACGCATATACACGAGGACTGAGTTCTTACAGTATGAGCGCTCTGGGGGGGTTTCATATACGCTGGGAAATATTGCTGCATACTTCAAAAGAAAGGGTACAAAGAATCTATCTCCTCCCCCCTTTTACTAGTTAATGAAAACAGGCTTGTGTAACCTACCATTTATCTGCAAATACAGAATCTTCGACCATAACTGAAGTATTTCCGCTTCACTCTGTGCTATTGCAAATATTTCCCGCTAACAAGCATCCCCTTCTTCCTGATTCTTCTCAGAACCGAATTTCTTCCCCAGGTCACACTTTGACGGCTTCTTCCAACCTAGTAAGTAGTTGATTTACATCCCCGACTCTACGATAAAAAAAGGAGGCAAGTTTCGACGAATGTACAAATTTTAACTAACTAGGTATATAACTTATATACGTAGGTACGCAGGTAAGCATGAACACTGGCCGTATGGATTTTATAGTAAAGGACTGTAAATCAATAAATACTTACACACCGTGAGAAGCTGGAGCCACCAAAGCTATAGCTCATATACCAGGATCGAATACCATACACAACCCGCCAGACTAGACTACCTATATCTCCATCTCTTTATCTCCCCCCTACTCCTCCCTCGCCCTTCCCCTCTCCTTTCCTATATCCTCCCTTCCCCCTTTCTATATCACGCTCTCCCCCCCTTCCCTCTCCAATCCCTCCCTACCATCACCAACTCTCCCACCACCCTCCACCACCCTCCTTCTCCTTCACCATACCCCCACTCATCCATCCATACCCTAACCCTTAAAACCCTAACCCATAAACCCTAACCCGCCTCCAAATCTTCATGACCTATTTTCCCACCCCCATCCCACGACCCCAACATTATCCCCAGTACTCCCCTCCCTCTATCTCTCTCCCTTTTTCTCATCCCTCCCACTCCCCCTCCTCCATATCCTCCTTCCTATCTCACCACAGTAATTAAGTTTAGTCAGGCAGCCATGAATAGATGAAAATAGAAACGGGAAGAAAGAAAGGAAGAAGAGCAAGACCAGGACCCAAAGATCCACACCCTGGCCTCCCCCCTCCTTTATCCTCTACCCCCCCTGAGCAGAAGTAGCCATGTTGACAACTCCTAACAACAACCACTAGCCACTCCAAGATAAAAAGAAAAAGCCGTTGGCAGCAAATTCACCACCCCTTTTCTAAACTCGTAATACCTTATCAATCTCTTAATAGACATCACTCTAGGACAAGACATACACACACACACACACACAGAGAGAGAGAGAGAGAGAGAGAGAGAGATGTGACAGGTAAAATCGGAATATCTTTCATTAGAGCTTTAGACGACCTCGAGGCATAGCTCCGCTGCATTATACCACACAGACCAGGATCCACTGAACACGGCATTCAGGGGCTAAACCCCACGATTACAAGACGGTATTCCATCACCGAATCAAAAGACAAGCAAGGGGCAAAAAAAGCATTATTATACATTGTCTTTTTTTAAATTTTCCGTGCAATGACGCTTTTATGTAGCCTACGTAGACACGCTCCTTTCCGTTTATTCCTATATTAGTAGGACTTCTAGGACAGGAATGAAAACTCCGCTGACTGCCGTCGTTGATGCATTTCCAAGCTTCCCCTCCCGTCCCAGTGGAAATCCCGAACTTTTTTTTAATTTCCCCCCTTTGATATTACACGCAATGTGAAAATACTGCATTACTACCCGTCGTGAGGTCGTAGCGATGAAAGAAGATGTGGGTCATAACAAGAAGGCTTAACCCATTATCATGCCCTTCATGCCGGCCAGGTCACCTTCCTTAGCAGCGATTTCGAAGTAGCCGTAAATAATACTAGTTTATGTTAGTTATGATTTCTTTTTCAAGCAATTTTGTTATAGAAGTACTTACGTAACAGCTAAAAGGGTACCAGTACCCGAGCCAAGAGCGCCCATGAGGTCACTGGCAACCGAGAGAGCACCAATGCAAGCACCACCGAAAGCGGCAGCAGTGGGGATGATGCGCTTGAGCTCCTTGTACATGCTCTGATCACGGTGACCAGCCATAACTAGACCCTGATCCTTCAACTGCTTAGCAACATCACGGGGGCTGGAGCCTGAAACCTCAATCCATGTCTTAGAGAAGATGGCGCATGCGCTCAGCATGTAGGCGATGTAGACAGCAGTGTGAATGGGGTCGAGAAGGGCATCGCGGAAGTTCAGGGGCGGGGACATGTAGTAGACGAGACCAGAGATAGCCGAAAGCTGAGCCGAACCATCCTTCGCCTCCCAGACACCGAACATGCGGACGAGAAGGTTATCAGAGAAGCGCGAGTAGAGCATCTGGCTGATAAGGAAGATGTTGGATGAGAGAGCAGACTGCAGCATGATGGGCATGTTGGAAGTGTAGAAGAGACGGACGGGGTAAGAACCACGAGCACCACGCTGGCGGGAGGACTTGACGGGGATCTCGACGCGGAAACCCTGGAGGTAGATAACGGCGGCGAAGACCGCGAGGGTAGCAAGGAGGTTCATGATGTTGGGGAGGTTCTGTCGGTAGAAAGCCTCCTGGAGAGCTCGCTGCTTGTTGGGCCAGGTCATGAGAAGGTGGAACAGAGCAATAACCGCTCCCTCGAACTCGGGGCCACGACCAGTGTTGATGGAAGTGGGAGAGAAGGCCTTCCACATGATAGACTCGCAAATGTTGGTGGCAATGAACAGAGAGATACCGCTACCAAGACCGTATCCCTTCTGGAGAAGCTCGTCAAGAAGAATGACAATCATACCAGCAACAACGAGCTGGAGGATAAGCAGAAAGACGATACCAGCACCCAGGTCAGAGGGGGGACCGTAGAGACCAGTAAAGACATAGACAGTGGCAGTACCGGCGGAGAGGATGAAAGCAAAGAGCTTCTGGGCGGTCTGGTAGAGTTCGCGGTCGGACTTGAGGTCGAGGTTGACATCGATCATGTGGGTACCAGCGAGGAGCTGGAAGACCATACCAGACGAGATAATGGGGGTAATACCCAATTCCATCAGGGTACCTCGATTACTCGCCATCATCATACGCAACCAGTATAGAGGATCGGACGTGTCCGAGGACACAATGCCGTACAGAGGCATCTGGCTCATGACCAAGAAGATCAGCAGGGTGAGACCTGTCCACATCAACTTTTGGTTGAAGGGAACCTTGGTCTCGGGCTGCTGGACCTCGGGCAAGAATGCCACGAAGGGCTTCACGAGATCGAGAAACCGTACTGTGGGAGGAGAGAAGATAGACGTTAGCGAATCGAGGTTGGAAGAAGCATCAATGGCAATTTTGGGGGTATTTTGATTTTATTGTAGGTGTCGCGTCGCATCGTGAAATATCAATTCAATGGCTGGCCTCGAGCCAAGGAGGAAAGAGATAGATGAGGCTACAATTCTTCATCTTCGAGCTGGATGAATAGATAATAATGTGTAATAACAATGGGGGAAATACTCACAGCTACTCATGGTAAACGGCGTACCATATAAACCAGATCAATAGTAAAATAGGATTAGTTAGAGAAATTAAAAAAGAAAAAAGGAAGAAGAAAAATGATGAGCGACTAAAGGCCCCCCTTGGATGGTGGAAGAGGTTGTCGCGAGATTGGTATTAGAAAAGAAAAAGGGAAGAGAAAGAAGATTGGGAGAGAGAAGGAAGAAAAGAAAGATCGAATTAAAGATTCTTTGGTGTCAAAAAAAAATGGCAGCGAGGCCAACTCGTTGCTTCCAAATTGACAGATGTGTCCCTAATGCGATAGGTGGAGACTAGACTCCAGCCAACACGTGACCTACATCCAGTAGTAATTGATGGGAGTAATTGGGGTTTCTTAAGTCTAGGACCCTTAAAAAAACCTTTTTTGACTGGGTAAAGCTGGCAAGAGCTAGGCTTGACCACGTACAATAAACCCGATGAGGTCTGTGCACATAACCTAAATACCTTATATATGCCAGGTATGTACGGAGTAGTACATACCTACTGTATTCTATACTAGGAAAGGGCATAGTAGGTTACATAAATGAAGAAAATATGTATGTAGAACAGCTCATACACTAGCGTAAAACTTGTTGGGGGAGACCTTACCTTGAGATCTAGGGTAGTAGTAACCTTTCCATCGAAATTCCATTGCCTGCTTTCACCTTCTGGCTTCTCACGTGGCTTGAGTCTTCTTTGTGGCTGAACAACCCATAGCTCTGGGGTCGGAGATTTGGCCTCACAGGCTACTTATACCTTGTAAAACCAAAGTCCTTCCCCACACAATATGGATGTCGAATTCCCCCATTAAATCACCAATTCGATCCATTGGAACAAAAAAGTCGTTGACGCGACCATTCCTCAATTACGCGAAAACACCCCTTCCCCCCATTAATACAGACGATACTATTTACAACTACATAAATGATCAACATCGCTTTTTCTCAACGTTGAGTTGTTAGTTGTATTTTTTATAACTAGCGCAAACCGATTAGAAAGTTACATTTCTTTACATATATTTTACTATAAAGGCTATACCGAGGTACTTACATTAGCACCTTGTAAATTCACAATCAGAAAATATTGTGTAAGATCAATCGATGGAAATGATTGATGTGTTCTTTTCGGAGGAGTTAGTTTTAACCCACAGTATCTGGTCAGAGCTTATAGACAACCTCTTAGCCCCACTGCCTATAGTAGTGTGAAAAGAAAGAAAGCCAAATTTAGGATGGTGTAATCAGGTTCGTTACTATATAGTCTAGGTAGGCTGGTAGACTAACCCAAACCCCATCTTTTAACTCTATACAACTAGTAACACAATCTAGACAGCTAGAACATAACAGCAGAAAACGATATCTCATACATACTGCATCATCCGAGTTGACAAGTTCTCTGAAATTATTGTTACATATAATAGGTACTCACCTACTATAACCAAAATAAGTATGTAACATGTCAACCTATGTAGTTTAAGATATAAGTAAGAGTTAGCTATAACTCTCACCTGATCTCTTTACCCCCATAGGTAGAACCTGACTCGTGCAGAGGAGGCTGCTGCTGCTTTCCCCACCGTACATAAACCCCAGATCAACACCAACAAAAAGCAGCCATCCTAAATCTGGTATCTTTGCAACATCGCTCGTATAGTATATATAACATCGTGACCAATAAATAATCCATATACCGTCGTCCGTCCCTTTCGTAATATCTTCCCATTCCGGTAACAAAGGTATCGTTCGTTCAAGATCAACCGAACGCCTGGGTTCCCGACCACCCTAGATACCTTCGCAAGCGGTATATACAATCTCAATAGACAAAACTTTCCTTTTGCCTACGCCTGCATCTCCGTAGCAAAAATGCTTTAAAAAAAAAACCAAATAGATGATTAAAAGAAAACCTCTTATCCCAGTTGCGACCCTTTTTTTTGTTGTCATGTGCCCGGATATGGGCGATAGGCCATATACTGTTCGGGCGGCGGAGGACTAAATTGGGAATATTGGGGCTGTTGGGGAGGCGGCGGACTGAATTGTGAGTATTGGGGTTGTTGTGGAGGTGGTGGCGTTATGGTAAGTGCAGAAACCATGGTATTGTAGTTTGCATCGCTTCCTTGTTGACTGATTGGACTCACAGGGCTGGGCTCGATCGGTGACACGACATGATCTTCGGGTTTGACCAATCCTGGCGAGAAGAAGGTCGGCTCCCCCGAACTACGGTCCTCCCTAGAAAAGGCAGCAGCCGGCGGTTCATAAACGGACTGAGGATATGCCATAAATACTTGGTCTGTGGTTTGCGCCATTCCCGGAGGTACTTCTCCAAAGAAGGTGGATGGATACGACCCTGGCGGTTCGTGGCCGTAAGGGCTCGGGAAGTTCCCGAGGCCACCTCGATCGGCTGGGGGGTCTGGGGTTTGCGCCCGCCTCTTCCTGTAGCGTAAACAAAATATAATGGCAGCAATAATCAGTGCTAAGCCGGCAATACCACCTATAACGCCGCCCGCAATGGCCCCCACATTGGTCGATCTTGAAGTGTTGCCTGCCGAAGGGAGAGGATCAGGATCAGCTGGAGATGAGGAAGAACTACCACTAGGAGGTACCGTACCGCTAACCGCTGTTGAGCTGCTCGCACTAGATGTCGATGTTCCAGGCTGTCCAGTTGCCGAGCCTGAAGTGCTGTCAGAAACCGTCGTGTTATCGCCAGGAGAGACCCAACCAGGTAGAGTAGTTGCCGCAATGACGCCGGTTCCTCCACTTGCGGCACATCCTATAAAGCTAGCTCCATTCAATACCTCGTAGAAATTGGCATCATAAGCATAGGTTACGCAGTGCGGGCGATTGGGATCAGAGCTGTCTCTCGTTTAGCTAGAACAAAAAAAAAAGAAGAAAAATCAAAAATTCACAGCCTTACCAATACAAAGTTCCGGGATCTCCAGTCCATGTCGATGATGATCGGGTTGACTCTAAACATGTTGTCGGGACTACACAGCTTTGAGAGTTGGATAGAGTGCAGCACCCCACGACTAGCTCCCAACGATTAAAGACACAATATCCCGAATCTGGACAACTAGCAGCGGGTCCTAAAAAAAAAAAAAAAAAGAAAGTGTTAGAGAAAGCAAAAGAGAAGGAAGACCAATGAATTAAAACATGCAATTTGACATACTACTAGGGTCATCAACAGCAAAGCCACAAGTCGAATCTCTGGTATCGGAATCGGAATCTGCCTGTCGAGGATCTAAATGTAGCAGGCGAAGTTCGGGGGCAGGAGTTGGCTTCGGAGTCCGTGCCAGCGGATTGAATGCCGTGGTGGTATCAACAGCAGTCTGCTTCGGCAGACCCCAATTCTCCGGCCCCTCGCCCCTCTGGAACCACCTACCATCGACAAATCCGATGGCAAAGCTCAGTAGGGTCAGCCCAAGGAGGGACATCATGTTGGCACATTTGAGCATCGGGGGCAGAGAAGCAGAACGTGCGACGGGAGCGGCATGGGTAGGGCTACCCTTTTAAAGCAACTGCAACAACGGTGTCTCTGCTGCCGGGTTCGGCCGTGGGAATTGACCAGTTGAGGCTGTCAGCTGAAATGGAATCCCCACCCGACAGATGTCTGATGAGACGCAGTGTCTGATTTGCGCTACGTCAGATTACTGGCTAGCCAACCGGGTAAGCCAGCCCTGGGAGGAGATGTGTGTGGCCATCCGTGCCCAATAGGCGGGGGGTGGGAATTTTCACTCGGCCGTGTCAGCATCAACCCCTAACAGACTTACAGAGCACACTAGTTTGGGGAGAGATATAGGCAGATCATATTATTCCACGGTACGGTCTGACCGAGTAAGTCTCCGAAGATTTTTGTTTGTTTGGCCTTCCTAGTTAGCAAAGATGGATCAGGTAGGGGGTAAGGGGGTTTAGGTAGGGGGATATGTTATTGTTGTCGCATCACATATAGCATCGCATCAGCACCGACGGTTGTTGTTTTTTTTCTCTTTTCTGCCGACAGCTATCTCCATATTTTTCTTCTAGAGATAAAAAAGATGGGGAGGCAATAGATAGCCTACCTATCTGTCTGTCTGCCGATTGGTGAAGGGGAAGAAGTTGAAAAGGGGGGGGTGGTTTGAAGATCAGGGTCTAAGCCTATTGTTCCGTACGATGGAACCAGAAAATCACCTCGATCGTTTTTGTTGCCTCAATCAATCTAGACAACCATAAAAAAACAAGACATGGTCAGACAAGAAATAAACAAGGAGGGAGGTATTGTATCGAGATAGATAGGCAGAAAAGGGAAAAAAGGAAAGACGGAAGAGAGAATGCGTGGCTGACGAGCCTTCTTCTCAGGCAGTTCTGGCTTGTCTGGGTTCTCTGGGTTCTCTGGGTTCTCTGGGTTCTCTGCAGGCTTTTGCCACTTAAAGCATCGATGGCGAGAGTGGCATACTAGTGGCCTCGGTGGCTTTTCTGCCACGTCCACCCCGCACGACCAGACGACCGATGGGCAGATCAGCCGAGAATCATTCCTATTGCGGGATGTTGCACTTTTGTGGTGCGCCGCAAGACTCGAGAGAAGGGATGGCGGGATGGCAAGCTTGTGTAGCTTGTGCAGCCGTGCAGCCGTGCTTATGCTTTTTTGGTAAATGTACGGGTTGTACGGGTATGTGTGGATATTGTAGCATCAACTCATCGGCTATCGACATGGCTTTTTTTGTTGGACTTTGTTCTGCCCCTGTCTTTGGAGAGAGAGAAAGGAAAAGAGAGAAAGAGGGAAAAAGAAATGGAAGCTCGGACCTCCAGGTTATTCAATCCGATTCAATCCAATATATTGGACTCACCACGTTACACTACATAGTAAAACCAGCCAATGGAAAGCTATTGTAAGCTATACCCTTGAAATTCCATGAGCTAGATAGCGTACCGGCGAACCCTACTCGACCCTCTTCGGTCAGTGGTGCAGTGCAGTGCGTGCTATCTACATCTACTGCTATATGCTACTATATTTATCCCTTCTAGCGTGCTTCAAACTTCCACTAGGCTCAAGCAGCAAAGAAAATAATAAACGATCTAAATCGTACCTGTCAATTGATGTAACATCAACTACAGATATTACTAACCACTTATACTAACTATGCAGCACGTGTAGGTAGATGCATATAGATCCAGGTAGGTACATATCTGACTTCCAATGAGATTAGACCATATCTCACCCGTTGAAAGCCGATAATACGACTGAACCACCTTTAAACCTTGTCTCTTGCTTGACAAAAACCACGCCTTGGCAAAACCTAGGCACATAACCCCCTAACCTAAACTGTTCCCATACCACACGACACTGCAGCTTACTTACATCTTACATGTAAATACCCATTCATAAGTACGTACGTACCACCCTAATCGAGTGCTCAACCCCGACAGCCTTGTCCCCCTCAACCTATAGACTCTATTGACATCAAACCACCACAATGTCAGCCACAAAAAAGAAATTGGAATCCAGGAAGATTGACGTCAGAAAATACCGAAAGCTTTCATTCTTTCCCGATAGCCTGCTCGTTCTGCATGTTACCGCGATGATGAAAAAAAAAAAGTCGAAAGCTATAATAGGTTAAACATGGGGGGTTTGTGGTGAGTAAACATAATACCTAATACCATGACAACTTCCTGACTCTCTCTGAGTCACATTCAACTTACAAGGTGCTTACGACTAACGACAAGGCTCTGTACCCAGCTAACCGTGTAAGAGCGTACCGAATTAGGAGATTTTCACAATTTGCTATTTTCTAATAAGCTGAAAGCTCCCCCAGTTTCATGACCAGCATTCAACATGTTTCACACTATGCAGCAGGGGAACAAGAGAGTATAGCTCAAGAAAAAAAAGAGTCCCTGAACACCTAATTGAGATAGGTTCGTTCAAGCTCCTGCATACATCGTCTATTTTACCCACCTAAGCAAACATACCTGTATAACTCAGGTTAGCTCATTCGTACCGTATTCCGTTCGCGGTCCGAAGGTAGGTTACCAGCACGTGGCGGCAGTGATTGTCGTTGTTGATGAAGACATATTCATTAGATATCCATCCAAGGCGAGTACGTATGTAATAGTGTGACCCTGCAGAGAGTATATTTAGAAACGATTCGTGGCAATGAAGCGTCGTGTACCTACATTGGTCTCACTTTTCTAGATCGGTCAGAGATAATGCAATGTGCTCAGAGCTACTCCTGAAAAAAAAACAGCTTGTGATCATCAATTAAACCACCAGAAAGAGCTATATGCCGGAACCTGCATATACAATGGACATCCAGGGGAAGAGGGGAGGTTGTTGAGTGACGGCATGTGAAAATTATTTATTGCACTTTGATTGTCTTTTCTATATCTAAGATGATGTAATGGTAACCATCTCTGACTTGCTGTTACGAATTGCTTTGGACAACCAGCTAAGCCAAGTGGGCAAATGCTTCACACAATGGCCGACTGGTCATTGTTCCCCAATTCTGTATTATATTGTTACCCTTGGCTGGGACGTAACACTTGTCCACATACTGACATATGGCGACATCTGAAACCTATACCATTTTGAAATACTAGGTAGAGGACCAAGTTGACTATAGTGTGATGAGCAGTAACAATAGGTAGTAGAGAATCACCAACTATGCCGTGCAAGTACAACTGTGACTATAGGTCCCTCATTGAACTACACAACATCAAACAATTCCCTTTCTAGTGAATTACAAGAATTCTACCTCATGAATGCTAGAAGACGATTTTAGTATGATATATCATAACAAACCTAGAAACTGCCACCATCATTACATGTTGTTCCATTCGAGACAGGAATTACAACTATCTGCAATACCCCTCTCTACCTGGGGATAACATCTTTGATTCCCGAAGGTGCCATATGCTACCTTGTACTTTTGAGCCTTGTGTGCCATAACTTCTGATATGAACCCAATACTTATGTAACGTTACTATTTTCCTTACTTAGGACACTTGAGTTAGGGAAAACAAGGAAATTTCGAGTCTACTATTCTTTGGAAAGTAGAATCCGTGGTCTCAACCCATTGTGGGTGCTCCGATCTCCCTGGGTGTTGAAAGCAGCTAGTAGTATTCGCTAGTTCTCTATCAATATTTCAAGAAGGGCACCAGGAGCGTATTCTATGAATTGCAAATTCATTTTGACGCCTAATATCTAGCTTTATTCCACGCTGACATCCTTCTAGCAATGGCAAGATCACCTTCATTCCTTCTTTTGAATCTAGGTTCTATCGTTTACCATACAGTTTATAACTATCGGAGACTAGTTATCAATATCTGTTATGCTCCCCCCTGAGGCGAATAAGGGGTAAGCCTCTCCTACAAAACACTTCACTGACGATGTTAAACAGTTACTGAATTTTGAACGCGATGATCCTCAAATGTAGTTTCTATTTCCCGCTTCGAGGAAACTATGTGGCCTCACAATGCCGGGAGAATTGATTCATCTTCTGGCTACCTGTAATGTGCTAACTAATAGATGAATCGCCTGTTCAAGGCCTAGTCAATTCTTGTCATGCATATATCTTATATTCAGACAAGAATGCCCAGTATCATCTAAGACTCACAAAACGAGCCATTTGCTGGACTAAGTGGTTCAATGACCGGTGTTGCTAGCTTCACATGTAGGCAGGTATGTTATCTACTATTCTTATGGTTTCTCTATACGAACTTAACGTTGCCGGGGTCATTTTGAGGACTATGTGCTGACTCGAGGACATGTGAAGTGAAAAGGGGAGTGTATGAAGGAACATGAAAGATGGAAGACAATAAGCGATCATTATTGGAACGAGACTGATAGCCACGGAGCTCTCCTTGAAGTCTTCTATCACCAACGGCCCCTTTATACCCGGTTTTCATTTGAAATTAGGTCTCCATTCCGGAGTGACATCAAAATATGGTTCATCTACAGCTCATTATATATTGACACATGGAGCTCACATAGGCTTACGTAGTGTCTCGTTTCTTCACTTGGGTTGTGATATGCGGATGGCTTGTTGAGTATCGGTTCGGACTGCTTACCATCAACACCATAATTTGCCTTCATTTATAACTATACTACCACGGAAGTGGGAATTTGTCAAGGCTGAAGCATCAATTCCAAGTGAGGGGGTCGTTGCATATTGGACTGAGCATGATCTCAAGAAATCTTCCCTTTGGGATACTCAAAATTTCCCTATGCATATTTCATGAGGGACATTCATCTTTTAGTAATCGAATCCCTTGATCTAGTCCCTCCTAGGTCTGTAGCTATCTGAATATTTGGAGTATATACCGTAAATATGACCTTTGGTGGTATTATTGTGGAATACCTGGCTAAGTTCAGACTTTATCGTGAAGGGCGTGATCGGTAAGCTAATAGGACCAGTGACCCCGGCATGTAGGCATATGGAATCTAACTCTCTAGAAGACCATTATACAAAATATCGCCTCCGTTACTATCTCATACATCATGTTCATAAAATGGGCTTCTTGAAATGGGAAATATAAGGTCATATAATGGATCGGCGGGGTACTGTGAAATGCATGTAGATCGAGGTTGAAAGTAACACTTACGTTGCCTCGAATAACTGATGTATATTAATATTATTGAGAATCTAATAGCCCTTGAAGTCTATAAGTATAAATGCCATAAAGGTGAAACTGATTAGAGAGATATATAAGTAGTTGAAAATATATTGTGCTGTAACCACTCCTCACTCTTTGAAGCTGAGGTCACCCCTTAAAATTCACTACCTAATGTTATAGCCTATGAGCTGGAGATATGGGCATTATGGCACTATGGGACGGAGACACACTGTGAAATAGGTATAAAAAGGCCGCAGACGCCCCGAACTTCCCAGGAAAGAGTTCCCTAACCAACGTTAGTCTTGGTCCGAGGGTAACCGTTTGCTTCCCATCTTCCTAATTTCATTGTGCACCCTTCACTCAGTATGTAACACCTCGGCTCTATATCACATTAAGAACCACTCTCGGCATAATTAGTGCCTTTGCCAAAGCCATTTACGCCTCTAGAATGACGAATTCCCAGGTAAGGGCGATTCTGCCTTTAGCCATCATGCTGTTATATCTGTGGATTGCATTGTGAAGCACTTAAAATAACTACAAGATAGCTTACGCAACTTGTTTCTAACTTAGAGGCAATATTTGCGTCCCCCTATAAGTTATTAGACAGCTTTTATCTCTAGAATAATAAAATCGAGAATTCTAAAATGCTATCCCACATGTAGAACCCCTATATCTAGATCCCACCTAGGTTATGTATTTAGCATGTCATTGTTACTGTATTTGCTACAGAAACATCTATACAGTGTAATACTTGGGTATTTATCAGTGCGATGTTGCCTGTGAACCTTCTTCTCACTGGGAAAAAGTCTTCACTGATCTTTATTCTATTCCTTGTTAACTTAGTCGATGGCAGTTGTACATACTGTGAATGCGGGATTCTCGTTAATCTGGGAAAGATTTCTTCTACCTTGATCCTTTCTATTATTTTCTAAATCCTGAAAGATAGTATGCTACAGGCATACCAATGACCCATTCGTAGAGATCATCCAACTTGCCACTTTAATATTCTCGCAATCTTTCTCTTTCTCTTCGCTTAATCCCACCCGTCAACTTGGGAGGTAATTGTCGATAATTTTGCTGCCACAGATGCCACCATGTAGATTGCATAGAAGGGGGTTCTGTTGCGTTTCTTGAATCTTTTCGATAGGACAATATCGCGATTGAGTGAAGTCAAATGTTACCGGTTCTAAATAGGCACTATCCTCTCATGCGAGAACCACCCAAACATGCAGGCCTGCCCAAATCACATCTTTTTGAAAGTTTTCCGATTACGGCCCATATCTACCTGCTCAATCCAGTTAACCTAAAGAGCTATCGTGCATAGCGAAACAGTTTCCCTATCTGGCCCCAATAGTTATATCGAAATGTGGAAACGTATTGGACTAATATTCATTATATTCCCCTCTCATCTCCAGTCTTGGGCTAGGATCGTATTCTGCCCCCCCCCCCCCCCCCCCGGAAAGTTGCTCTGACAAATACCAATCATATACCTACGTATAGACCAGCTACAGTTAATCTAACTATAACCCACCATTGCCTCTATGTTGCTTCCCGCCGAGTGAGTTCGTGTGTATAAGGTCAATTATAAGCTGACTAGACCTGTGAACCAAGCACTTGCACAGTAGCTATAGGATAATGGCATACATAAAGAAACGACGATTTTCCACAATCCAGCGTACTTGATGTTGATATTTTCTTGTATCCCCGTACCTCTTCTTATATTCCCATATTCTATAACAAGTTCCCCCTCTAGTTTGCTTAAGCGTGGAAGAGACATGTACCCCAATCCAACCCTAAACCATAACGAGTATAGATAGATAGGTAAGTAGGTAGGTAGGTCTCAACTCCATTTCGCACGCGCATGCATATTATCTCAACTGACGACTCGGCATCCCCGCGCTTTCTTCCCCGGAGCCTGTCCAGGCCAGCCCATACCCCCATTGAAGAGGCTAGTGCCAGGAGCCGTTGATCACACCATCAGGGCGGGTCAACCCTGAATCCAGGAGCCCGGTAACTGGCCTTTCTCAAGCAGGGGGAAGGTGGGAGCTATGTATGTGAGGAAGAGGAGTTTTGGTGTGGGTAGTAGTGGAAACGTGCAGATCATAAGACGGGAAAGCGTTTGTCGTGTCTACAGGCTCTATTACATACAATCCTACGTAAATCATTGCTTTCCTATATGTATTCTGCACGGAAGACGATCCCGTCCTCTCAACCTACCTGGTTTTGCTGCGTCTACCTGGTGCCTAGTATATGTAGGTAATAACCTAAAAGAAACCTACCTCACACGGCAAAAGGGCTTGATAGACAGATAGACATGCCGCACGCGTGTAAATGAAAAGAAGGAAAGAGAGGCGGGACGATCATACGTACATATATATGTATGTACAATAACGTGCGTTACAGGCACTACCACCTACCAGGTGAAGTTCACATACAACAAGAAGAGCCTAAACTAACTATGTTTAAGAAAGAAAGATATCCTCCCCTTTTTTATGCAGTAATCCCGCTACCGCGTGAGCCGCTGCAGACAAGAAGAGCCCGTGCAGGAGTGAGGGGCTCCGCGCGCATGGCATACATACATATATACATATATATATATTCCCCCCTTAAGGGAGAAGGACGGCGATAGCCGTGTTGAAGGGCACAGAAGGAGGAGGGTGCAAGGCGGGGGGAGTACGGGGGTTCCCTAACGTATACCGAGCGGGATGTGCTTCCTGCATATCTGTCCCGGGACTTGACCTAAGGGTTCGGGATGGGGTTGCCGATGAGAGAGGGGGGAGACGGAGAGAAAGGGAGGAATGGCGAGAAGACAAGTCAAAAACAGGGTCGCAGGAAGATGAATACTGATGGAAGGTAAAAAAAGTATGATAACGTCAGGTAAGATGAAACATATATTATCCAGGGCTGCTACATACACAAGTCCGCGTATGTGGGCACCGCATGTGCATCCCGTCGGACTTATCTTCACCTTGACTGCTGCCGCCGCCTCGTCGTCGCTGTCGCCGTCGCCGTCGCCGTCGGTGGATTTCACCCCTTTTCCCCCACTGCCCCCGGTGGGCCACCCAGCAAAGAGCAGGTTACTATTGCCCGCGGAGAATAATTTTAGTAGATACGTTAGGTACACTACAAGTGCTATACATAGAAAGTGAGGCGGCAGAAATTGATGATGATATTCCTTTCCTCCCCCCCCTGCACGGTGGGTTCCGTGCGACTACGGTATGTATCGCCATTTTATCGAACTAGTGGCCAATGTGGCCCATGACATACGCATCATCATCATTATCATGCGCGGAGATACTGGTTGTGGTATGTCCGCTACGTGTGAATGTAGGTTATGTACGTATGTATGTACGTATGTAAGCTGAGCCAATGTTTTTCAAGTGCAGGTACATATATCCCGGTCATGTATATGTACGTATGTATGTGGGCGATGTGAGATGTCAAAGGGGAGGGAGAGAGACAGAAGAAAAAAAAGCGTACATAAATTGTCAATACCTAAAGCACCGTACATAATAGATCTGCAAAAGTTGCTTTTTAGCTGGATAACCTGGCTAGCTGGATAAAGTCAGCAGGGTCTCTAGGTATGTGGGTATTTTGCCCACCAAGACCCTGTTTCGTGTAATTATTCCCCTACATAGCCGCATACATGCGTCTTGGGAAGACAAGTCCGGGGGGTGGATGGTTGACTAATTGTTTTGGTTGTGATGAAACAAGATTGTGGAATAGCACTGAGATTGGGAGATGGGATAGGGCGAAATACACCAACACCGCGGAACAACGCTCGCGGGCGTACAACGGAGGGGCGACGGCTGACTGCATTGGCGTCACGGGCGTGGCATGACAGGGCTGTGAGATGGGTTTGGGGAGGGCAATGAATTCTGACAAGGGGTCACAGACTCTTGTTATATCCCCCATCGTCTCCTTTACTTTGGCTGTCCTTTTTAGATGTAATGTAGCTATGTAGGACTTCACTCCCTCTTTGTGGTGAGATCGGATCCTTGGTCCCGGCTTGCCAGTAGCGTCTGCACGATCATCGGGGATTACACGCTCGACCCAGATCGCGGGGACTCTAGGCTGGGGGGTTGACAGGGACCCTGGACGCTGGGAATATTATCAGCCCCTCCAGTCTGTGGGTTCTTTTGCCTTGCAACAAAATCACAGGGTCTGAGGGAGGGATTATACGTACATAGTGTAGTAGTGTACACATCTATGGTAGCTCCGTACTGTTACATAGACAGATAGGCCAACGCGCTACGCTGATCGTCTCACGCGTCGTCTTCCTACCTAGGTACTTACACGATGAGAAAGGCGATATCGCATTGACCCTGTGGCGAGTGGATTCCCATCCACCTGTAAGTAAATTATGGCTCGTGCATGAATAATCTTCCACTTCATCTTGGTACCTGCTGGTCCGGAATTCTACCCTCCCTGCTTGCTGGTAACAATTCTCATCTACGTTACCTATATGCCAACACAGACTCAGTAGGGGGTATCGGTGGGGGGTGGCAAAAAGGGCCTAGAGACGGTTAGAAGGGGTCGAATCCACCCCCTCTGAAAGTCATCGCTTCTTACTATTCCAGCTCACTCATAGCACGGATGTAAGAAGGAACGAGTTAACGAGTACGAGTGGAATGAGTATACTTAATAGATACGATCAGGTGATATTAGAAAAAGGTATACTCACATATGCATAGGTATATAACTACCTACCTGGCATATAAATTATATCGTTCAAGCTTAATTCCATTTTACCTAGTACTTGTTATTAGATAGACGCTTGTCGTGAGACTCTACTTGTCCCATGCGAATCTGGATTTGAGATGGGGAGAACTACCTAATAGCGATACCTATGCTGTCCATGGTTAGATTCGGATATAGAACGGTGCGCCGGAAGATCGTTAAACAACGCGCCGATCCTGTAAGCCAAGCACTTGCATTGGGGCTTGCAGTCTCGGATTGATGAGGCAAGGCAATTCAGCAAGGCCATTCCATAAATCTCCTAGGTACCATGACGATATTGGATAACTTGTGAACCCTACCAAAGATTAGTGACGTAGAAAAACTTCATAACCTATATACTTGAATATTTGTCTGACAAGAGCAGACAAGTTCTTCTAGACCTAGTCCGCCCTCGGCGTCGTGATGAACCTTTCCTAGGAGGTAGGTAGGTTACTGGGTAATACAGTCTTCAGGAACTACATCCCGTGGCTAGTTGGATGTTGAGAGCACCAGGGTTAAAAACATGGAATATAGAGTGATTTGACTAGTTTCCCTGTTGTCTGATGCATCAGGTATTTTTTTGCAATTCACATTATTTTCATATTCTACCATACCCAGATATTCGCGAGGGTATTTCAAAAATCAGCTTTCAAGTTCACTTAGAGGGCTGGCATGTTCGCAATGGTTAACTTCTAGTTACACTGACTCTCGGACCGGTGAGCGGTCTCAAATGTTCGGTATGGCGCATGTCTTTATGCCATGCTAGACCGAGTCATGCTTGTTACCCGATACCTCATCACCCTAGTGGTGTAAGATGGTTGAACAGGGCAGGACATCAGTAAGATCTGTTTGCCAGTCGGGTAGTTGCTCTTTATTTCGGATAGGACGCCGGTTTCAGGTGATGGGGGGCGGAAGATGAGAGTAGTGAAGACATTCTACTTGCCTCACATATCAGATGCTTCTTCACCGATATGTAAAGTAACCAATAGGTGTGGCGTTGTGTTTTTCGTCGGGTGGAGGATCAATAAACCGGCTTAGGATATCGTCGGAAAGCGGATGCATACCATCAAGGAATTGAAGGCAGATACAGGAATGAGCTAGGTTAGTCGATGTGATGACCATCTTGAATTCATCTCATAGGTAACGAATGGACCGACTAGGTGGCAATAAGCATCACTAGAAAAATTGAGGATATCATCGCACGGGACAGGCTCGGGATGGCTGATTAGTGAATTAACCAGGCTGTCGTTCGTCGCTGGGTATTTTACTTGTTTTAGAGCGAGATGCGAGAGTTCTACAGAATATTCCACCAGTACCACATACCTAACCTAACCTTCTCCCTGAGGGGATTCCACGTTGCCAGTAGCCGTATATATCGTCCCAGGAATTTGGTTGATGATAGGACTGTAGTCGGGAGTGTGCATTGTATTCCTTCAAAACCGACATACTGGGTCTTGGGTCCAGGTTATGCGCTCCCACAGGCTCCCGGACCCAAATGCGTCAATCTCGATGATGCGTCAACCCGAAATACACCATACATCACCTTTACCAAGCTAACTGGGCCCAGTGGTTTAGGGAGATAGAGGAACACAAACATGGTGATAGTTATATACCACCAATACGAGACAGTGAAGCGGCATCGTGTTGACGTTTTGCAGTAGGATGACAATAGCGTCTGCTAGGAGGTTGTCCTCTCTGCTCACGTTCGCTCTCGTTCATGCGGAATGCCGTAAAATGCGCTTGCAGGCAGGAAGTCTCAGAACCATTGGCTTCGTGCATAGTAATATGACGTTTATTGCTCAAGGCCTTCGGGTTGCGGTGCGGTGTACCTGGGTGCGTGAACGGTTTTTGTCACTGTCGACCTGCGGTGTAACTTGGTTGAGGAGAGAGACAATGTTATTAGTTAGGCACGGCTGGCTTTCACCTGACAACATGTGCTGCACCATATTTAACGATCTGTCTAGTGATAGGAGGTGCTGTTGATCGAGCACAATAACGTATAACCGTGACCTGAGCACCCAAGTATCGATATTGGTCTATTGGAGTCCCAGTACCGAGCTACTCGTTTAGAAAAGGAAAAACCGGATAAAAGCGTCGATATTGTCACTCGCCGCCCGAATGTTGGCGGTATATGAAAGTTGACATCAATCCTTTTGAGCAACATGGCTGAATTGAATAAACCGAATATCCAATACCTCCATGTATAGCCTCATTGTCCCACTTATTTGCGGGCGTCACGTCCGCATATTAAGATTTATCTCGGCCTTTTAGACTTATTGTGAAAATATACAATAACAAGATTGTGCTGGACTAACTTCAGAAAAACGACGATATATCTGCCTGCCATGAGAAAGCCATCGACCGTTACCGAATGGATCATTGATTGGTTAGAATATCCAATTCTTGGTAACCCAGAATCGTCATCGTAATTATTATTGAGACAACAGAAGAGACTGTCCTATTGGAGGAATGAGGTTAGTGAGGGGTGGGGGGGGACTATGAACGACGAAAAACGACTGGTTTAATGCATCGTGCTGCGGTATGGGCTTTTCTTTTTAGTCGATGAAAGCTTGCGTTTTACGCCCCTCTCGAAAGCCATGCGCAATCAAGCCGAGCTGAGGGGGAAAAAATATGTAGCAAAAGAAAAAAAAACAAAAGAACGACAGGCTCAATGGTGTGAACTAGTGGCAAGTAGAAAGAAAAACTTGTTTACTGCCAATGGGAGGTTTCTACATCATTAGTTGGCCTCGCCATTTTCAGCTGATGCTAAAACAGAGCCTCAAAGCTTCTGACGCCGTCGATAGATTCCAAGCACGGTGCTACTAGTAGGCGCCTTAGTTTCATGCATGTCACGCATGTGACGAACGAACTGCCGCCCGTACATGCTGCAACCTTAAGTCGGAGGATAGCATCGGGAGGTAACCCTCATAACGCTAGACTGTGCTGTGCGGATGGGGCTTTAAGCAGCCGCGGCGGAATGACGAGATTCCTCTAATTTAGACTACCCCTAGCTAGCAGCCGTGGCCCTGGCTCACCTCTTGTGATAGTAGTAGCCACATCGATCGGGGGTAATGGCACACCACCGCCTGGATCGAATAACCTTGGCGACCTTAGGGACTGAGTTGATGGCCGGATTGAGACACAACAGCAAACGTAGTGTCACGTTTCTCCTACCCATTTGTCTGAAATCCTGGGGTTCTGGGATTCTGTGCAGTAATATGCCGGGGCGATAGAGAGATCCTGTGCCCAAAACCGTGAATTGGTGGGCCCTGGCAGGTATTATTTGGATACACAAGCTGCTGCCGGGACCGCAGCCGTGGATTTCTACATTGGATTGGAAAGGGGACTCAGCAGGCGGGTCAGCCCAAATGAGGATTCCGGAACCGTCGGGGGCTGCTCTCGGCACCTACATATCCTAGAGCTGGTCTTGCTGGTTGTGGAGACTTAAGGAAGATAAGTCCCGTCCAGGCCAAGTCCCCATACCTAGCCTCTCCTTTCTTACTCGGTGTGATAATTGTAGCAAGTGTCATCCGGCCCTTCTGAACGGGGGGTTTCTTGCGGAAGCGCCCGACTTGAACTATCAAGGTGAAGCGATAAACTGGACCCTCGTGCCGATTGATGGTCTAGACGGGCCAGCGAAGATCATGGGATTTCCCGTTTATAAGCAGGTTACAGCGTCCCCCCTAGTTGGGTATGCAACGTTTGAGTGAACAGATGGTATAGCTCAGACAAGGCCTGTGGATGGGGAGAGAGGTTGGCAGGGAAGTCTAGAAGTCTAGACCGTGTAGGCCACCATGAATGGCCATTCCGTTTGCTGTCAAGACGTTTTAGGCAAAGGGCATGAGTGACCAGCTGGAGGCTCGGTTGGTCTAGTCTTATGGGTAAAAGGCGGGCACAGCATGCAGCCGGTTGACCCCGAAGAGTTTGTTTTGCGGTCAGTCGGTTTCTATGAACGAGTGATATGTAATCCTGCACTGCGGTCTTGCGTCTCGGACTGGGGGGTTTTGGGTAGGTAGGCACCGTGACTGAAGCCTCGGGACTGGTCTGCATTGCATGATGGGCAGCCAATCAGTGATGGCACAACCTGGATGTGGACAACCCTTGGGTACTCGAAGTAGTATCGAGCTCGTCAATTGGAGAAGAAGGGGAGAGAGAGAGCAAAAGAGAGGTCCTCTAGATGTGATATATCATGCACTGAGGTAACGGGCCCAGGTCTCAGATCGGTAAGATGGGGGAGGGATGGGATGTGAGGGTCCAACTTTTGAGGCGACACAGATCCGCGGGAAACCAAGCTGATGATCAGATCAGAGACCAGTAAAACAGGTTGATTACCTAGATATGTATGTATTGTATGTACAATACCTGATGCCTGTGTAGTGTAGTTGAGGTGGGATGTCTCTCTTGTAATTCTACTTATTTGATGAGATGATAATATGATCTATAATTGGTAGATACAGGTAACTTTAGGTAGGTATGTATATTGATATAATGTATCATTCCTTGAGGAGGTCAGTAATATCGTAGGTTATATATAATTGGTGTAGGTTAGTATGAAGCACAGAGAATAGGTATGTAAAGTTGTAAGTGTAAAGTAGATGTATGAAGATGAAGGAAAGATGGAATGGAATTCGTGAGTGGCCTGAGATTCGAATTGCTCTCAGTACCAAGTACCTAGGTTAACCTAATCTACACTAAGTATGTAGTGTAAGGTTAGGACTAGGGTCTACATAAACCTAGTAAGAGGTGTCTGTACCTCCCCCTATGTATGTACATACCCCCCTAAAACCTACTTATAGTGAGTATCTGAGTGTAAACCTTAGGAGGTCGGTCACCCAACGAGAAGGTAACAACCCCCCGTGTTACTGTGTCACATGCACTAGCACATTCTTTTTTCCCAGAGGTTTCAACCCCTACCCCCTAATGGGAAGTATGTATGTACTAGTGTAAGTAGTCCTCCGTAACTCTCACTGAAATAGGTAAAAACCTGGTCCACTACAGCTGATCCACCTTTCCCTGTCCTCTCTCTCTCTAGTCTTCCTCCCCTTCTTCTTAGGTCTTCTCGCAGCGAACGGTACTTTGGTACTCTCTACCTTACTCCGTACCCAGGTATTGAATTGCTGGGGCTTTTATCCAATGGATTCCCGCTCGCTCTACTTGTCCGCCTACCATGACCCGCCTATCCCGCCGATCTGGCCGGGGCGTTTTCTAAGGCGGAGTGGAACCGCACTGATTCTGGACCCTGCAAGCCCTGGCGGACGCCTCAGGGTCTTCTTCCGCTCTCTCAATGGAACCCTAACCTAGTAAGTTTATCATCATTATCGTCATTATCATCATCGCCGTCACCCTCATTCAACCGCCCTATCCTCAGATTCTTCAACTCCGGACGGCTTGTCTCTTTTCGTATATGTAACTTATATGCAAGAAGTCACTGACGTGTCAATCGTGTAGCAATCTAGAAATGGAATATGGCGATCGTTTTATTTCTTTTGTATTTTTTTTCTCTCTTTATGTTCAAGTCTAGTCTCTGGTATTTTAATGTTCCCTGGTTTTCGTTTAAAGTAACGTGTGTGTAAGTATTCATCAACAAAATACTACCTTACGAGCTTTAGTCCTCCCCCACCTGCGTACCCATTAAAGGAGGATTAGGCGGGGGGAGAGATGAGGCGAGGCGATATTGATGTTCTTTGTCTTTCGTTTTTTTCTTTCTCTTACCAAGACACAACACAATCTCTTTCTATTTGTACCCATTCAGCTCTCAGCTGTCAACTTCCAGCTCCGAATCCCGAGGTATACTAACCAGTACCGTTCGGCGAACCGAATAAGTCAAGTCAAAGACAGTCAAGCCAAAACCAAAACTAATGCAATAACTTACTTAATAGGAATAAACTGTCTATGTATACAAATCTTTCCAATATGTGTGTTTTTCTCTCCCTTTTTTTTTCTTTCCCCTTTCCTTTCTTCTTTCCTCTCTCTTTTTAATCTATTTTTTTTTACCAAAAAAAAAACCAAAAAACTACGAATCTTCTAAATATCTAGACAATAGTTCTTATCTGAATAACTTACCCCTTGTGTGTATATGAGTGTAGTAGTAATATACGTATATACATACCTATGTATATATAATCCCCCCCCTGGTTCCTTAGTTGTCTGTCTTGTTCATTCGGTACCAAGGATCATGAGCGTGATCGGCTCCCCCCCCCCCACAATGACTGCATCCAGATCCTGCCGTTGAACAGATTTACAGATGTTACATCTATGGTACAATACTTATTCGGGGGTGGCGGGCGCCTGGGGCTATGGGTCCCCCTATATTGACAACCTAGCACCTTGTTACAAACCCATTTTGTGACCTGGTTACGCCAATACTCATTACTTCATGTTAGTCCTTTTTTCTTACCATCATCATTCTTTTCTTTTCTTTTTTTTCTCCTTCCCTCTCTCCTGTCCACACTTGTCATTCGTTTATCTTTATTTCTGAGTTTCTAGAGGCTTGCTAGTAGCCTCCCCCCGTCCTTCCTTTCTAACTGGAAGGGGACTGGTCTAGACGGAAGTTCAAGCTAAGCGTATAAAAGGCGTTGAAGCAAGCTGCAAAGCATTGAACAAGTATTAAAGTCCAGACTGACCCACCCCCCATGGGCATCCACTCCCAATGACCCATTGTTGGTTTCCCATCCTATCTGATCTGGCGTACCGTATATTATTCGAATGCGGCGCCGTGTTAGTTTTATAGATTTCCGGTATATCTTCCTCTTCTGTTGTTCGGTCTACACACTTAGTCTTCTCTCTCATCCTTTCTCAGGTCCTCTTCTCTCTTCACTGTAAACATAGGAAGACTCCTATAAAGTGTTACTAGACACTCCTAGGAGCTTTCTCTCTGGGGAGATCGGTAGTGCTCCCATTGCTGCTGCTCATAGCAAGACCCCGACAAATCAACCTGGGTATCTTGTTCTTGTTAGCTGTGCTGGGACATATATACTGTGGAGGAAGTCTGAATAATTCCGACGCAATGGCATATCATCCTCAACAAGGCGGCGGATCTTCTTTCCCCATGTTCTTCCCACAGCGTTCGACTCGTTCACCTCACCAGCACCCATCTCCTCCAGGCACGCGGGGATTTGCTCCGGAAGCAGCTTCATCAAGTTCATTCAGTCCTTTTCGAGAAAACCAATTTGACATCCTCGAGTGGTACCCGCAGTTCCAATCATGTGTTCGGTACTTCCTAGATCATGCACAATACGACGGGCCAATTCAAGCCATGGCGGCCTTCATAAACATCCAGCTTCCCTTCCAGAAATCACCCAATCCGATAGCTTCGTCAAGACTAGCAGGGTCATCTCCAGGAGTGCCGTCCCCTTCGTCACCAGCTGCGGGAAAACTTCCCATGCCGAACCAATTGCCTGCATGTGTCAGTCTAAACCCCTATATCCGACGGCTAGTAGCGACTGGCTTTGATTTCCCAGGTGTTCTGCACGGGTTCTTCGGGGATAACTGGGCCTTGGGAATAGGCCATATCCACGAAGTCGAACGAAGGAACTACCTTTTCGCTGCCAAGAGCTCAAGTTGGCTCGACGTCAAGTCTCAATATGACATGCCGGATGGACAGAGCGTACCCTTTCTACGGCCGCTCCAGAACGTCACAGAAAAGGAGATTGTCAGCGCAGAGGCAAACTGGAGTCAATGGTTAGCAATGCAGGATTGGATGATTGGCCCACGGAATCCTGAAGTTGACAGGGACACGCAGATTGTAGTTAAGGACGAAGACGATTAAACCACGATAGCATCAGGATGTCTTTTTTTCATTCCTTAAAGAAATGGTCTCGCATTGGCGGGCCTTCCATATCGGCTCTCTCCCGTTACTGTCTTATAAAGAAGGGAAAACTTGTACGGATAAAGTCCATGGTGTGGTTTTTTTTAAAGAAAAAAAAAAACTTATTATTACATAGGAACGTAAACCGCTAGGAGCTGGCAAGGAGCCAAAACCATGGGGATTAAAGGGGGAGGGGGTTACAGGTCCACAGTACTGAAGCTCTTGAGGCATTATACTACAGAATGGATGGGTATTCATGGAAATGGTGATAATATGTTATTAGGAGTTTTTTTTCTTCTAGGGTAGACTCCTAGGGTTCTGGGTACACTTATGTGCATAAACAATCCAACATAGGGACCGGTATAGGTTAGGTTATTGTGTTATAGTATGAAGTTCTCCAAGACACAATGTTTGAAGCTATCTCTGTTAATTAGTACAGGTACCTAACCTAGGGAGGTATCATTGAAATCTCTATTCAACAGAACATGTAGTAACTTGAAACGATTGGTAGGTTTGTTCTTGTTCTGATTTTGAATTCACAACTGCCTCTATTACCCACGCAGTTTAGGTTCTGGTCTGCAGCATACCTAGTTGTGATTGAGCAAGCTCATCTAAATCTAATACCTGTTGATGTAGTCTTAAAAGGGAACAACCCTGCTAGGTTAGGGAGATGGACAACCCCAAAAAAAAAGCTGACTGAAAACTGAAAAGGATGGGGGTTAAATATGGCCCAAGCTTCCCTTAGCTCCCTTAGCTCCCCTAGCTGCATAAGAGAGAAGGCCTAGAACGCACAGGCAACTAGGCAGGAATTAGGTTAAAAGATAATAGAGAGTTACTTATCGATAACTGATAAGTGATTTATGACCGACAAAAGTCTCCAATTCTTCTCCAATCGCCCAGCCGTAGCCTTTTCCTCATCCTCAATTTATTCGTCGCTGAACTATCACCATCACCATCACCATCACTATTACCATTACCATTACCATTATTGTCATCATCAACTCCAACGTGAACCAACAAACCTATCCTATTTTTAAACCCAAACTTATATGCTTGCTATAATTGAGTCAGATTCAACCACAAATTGCAAACTCGTATGATCGATGAAACCCGAAACCCCGAAGCATTAAGTAGGGCCTAGGTAGGGGGGGTAGTAGTCCTATTGTCATTGCCGTGGCCGTGGTCGTGGTCGTGGCCGTTTCTATTATAAATAAGAAGATGGAGATGGATGTGGAAACGGACTTTGGCACATACACGCCCAATTCGCTGGATTGCGACCACGAACACTCGCGAGAGAAGTGGGCTAAATTCGTGTCCCAATGTATATCCTCACGTCTCGATCCCGATACCTTCGATTCATACGTAGCCCTCCTTTGCTCGGAGCATCCCCTGCCTCCTGCCATTGTTGCCGATATCTGTCTTAGGCCTCAGTCTTCGAACCGCGAAAGCCTTGACCCCCGCGTGCCCCGATATCTTCAGGTGCTTACCACCCATAAGCTCGTTGATACACCCTCGATACTCAGGGCTCTGTACAAGTACTCGACATCCCACACCCAAGTCCAGAATGGGGGTAGCTCATCCCTTGAAACCCACCAGGATAAGGTCCCGTTGAGGTGGGGGAACTCTTATACTGCCGAGGAGGTTATCTTCTACCGGTTGTCCAAGGTTGTTAGACTAGGCACCGGTATACGGGATGCGAGCGATGCCATCGAGGTGTGCGAGCTCATGGCTAAGTGGCTGAATCTGTTCACCTCTGTTGCCGCAGCATTCGCCCAAGATGTTATTGGCCAGCTGCAGAGTTCTCAGCTTAGGGATGAGATGGAGGCTGCTCGTGCTGCATTTGTCATGTTGCTTCTCGGCATATGCGAGAACGAATTCGTGCTCCATGCTCTTAGCCGGCCCTTCGCTAAAGGTATGCTCGGACACAGTTGATACGTGAATGCAGCACCATATCTAATACGATATTTAGGCGTTAGGAGAATGCTGTCGGAAAGCATTGCTAGTTTTGTCCCTTCGATACTCCAAAACTCATCACAGATCGCCAGTCGTCTTGAGCTCTTCCGGACCGAAACACTTGCCTCATTTGAACCGGCCGGTAAGAAGAAGGAGGCTATGAACCCAGAAATCGATGATATCGAGTCGTCTATGGCCCTAGACAATATAGCCATTCCCGAGTTGCCGGTGACTAACTCGAGAGCTGGCTTATATATATATTTGAATGCAGCGGTAAACTCACTTCCTCCAGTCTTTTGGGTCTACATATAACTAAGTTACCCCCCTTTTAGCTCATCGGTCGTCCTCTTATCGACGATGATGTTCTATTCCACTATTTACACAACAGATATCAAGTATGCCATCGCTTCTTCTCTGTTTCTTGATCTGTTTTGTTGACTGGAATAGGGCGATATCCAATCCACGGCAATTGACCTGATACTAGCATCCTTCGATGTTCTTGCCAATGCTGTATTCCGTAGCGAGGGACAGAAAGTTGGGCATTTGCTTCGATCTTATCTTATTAACAAACTCCCTTTGCTACTGGCATCGCTGGCGCCATCTATGTTCCCTCCTCTGACACCCCAGTTCTGCATTTCTGAGGCTCTACGTCAAGTTGATACCAATGCCTTCCCAACGTTATCGGCAATGTTTGATGACACCAACAACAATAATACCTTCACAGACAGTGTCCGCCAAGACTTTTGCTTTGCATGCTGTTTACATAACTTGATACCCGAGTCCAGCATCGAGGGGTTACTTGGCGAAATCACCTACCAGAGTCTACCACAAGGTGGTCGGTATGTCAAGGAGTCCCTTGTTGAAGAGTGCATGGCCGACCCGGAACGCATCCAAGGGTTGATTGGTGAATTGGACAACATGGATGGTAACGTCGGGGCCGTCTGCCAGGCCCTAACAGAGGTGAGTTTTTATCCGATTTCACTTGAAATCTGCCCAGCTAACATAACACAGGTAATAGGCCGACTTTCGAGCAACAAAGAGACCATGTCTCTGAAAATGCTATGTAGTCAACTTGCTAAGAAACCATTATCCTTGGATGTATTGCTTCTGTTCAACAAGCCAGCTGCTATCTTATATCCACTTTGCGAATTACTCGATAACTGGCGGTATGACGAGGATCAAGGGGAGTATCAGCCCGTCTACGAGGAATTTGGGTCTATCCTGCTCCTCGTATTGGCTTTCGTTTTTAGATACAACCTTTCCCCTACCGACCTTGGCATTCGATCTCCGGAGTCTTTCATCGCTAAGTTACTTATCAGGGGGCAGCTGAGCAAGCCACTGGATGAGTTGGCGGACCAGGAAAAAGGTCATTTGGACGGGTGGATCCATGGCCTCTTTGATTCTGAAGCTGGTGGCTTATGTGATGAGTTGATGTCCTCATGCCCTCCGCAGGACTTTTACCTCCTTATTCCCACCCTGTTTCAAAATATTGTGCTGGCTTTTGGCACAAATTACCTTAGCGAAGAAAACTTGAAAACCGGTATCGAGTGTAAGCAACGAGAGACATGAACTGGACGATAAGAAGCTAATCAGTGAATAGATCTTGTTGATATATTCCTTCTCCCTTCCCTGGTAATGGCGATCACATTCATGTCCATTCAGCTCTGGACAGACAGGCCGCACGATCAGAAAGCAATAATTAGAATACTTCAATTAATACTGCTAACGAAGCAGGGGTCAGACGAGGCACAAACCATGCTCACGGCAGTGATTAATATCATAGCAAAACCACTAGAGCATTCTCTTAGAGCCTACCAACGACAAGATCCTAAAAGCCAAGAGATTGAACCGCTACTCAAGGCGATTAAAGACAACATTCGTCTCTCGCGACGAACTGGAGGGGCAGGGCATAATGAATTGGAGGCATGGACAGGCACTTCCAACGGGGGGCTCGCTGCTTCAGTCCGGCATACGATTGACAACTTTGTACAATGGAGCCTTCACCCTGACACCAATGTTATGCCCACTTCATACACGCATAGACAAATTCTTGCTGCCCTTAGAATTCTAGGAGCGAAGAGACTATTGTATTTGATCCTAGACGAAGTTAAGCACCAATCCGAAGCGGGTAATGGGAGTATTGTGCTTGATATAGTCACTTCTCTTATATGCGCTCCAGATGTAACGAACGTGCCACCACCGCCCATGATGGCGTTGCTCGTGGATCCCAACCATCCGCCCGTACCACAACAAACACGGATTTCTCTCCGGACGGCCTTAAAACATGAAGCGGAGAATTTTAAATCAATACAAAAGACAGATCCCGCAATGGCCGAGATGATCATTCGATTATATCGAAGGGTCGAGACACAGCTTCTCATGCCTGAACCTACTGAGGCAATGCTTCACGATGGTCTAGGCTTAGAGCTGAACGAAAACGCAGCGGCCATCAACGACGCTATTGCAGCCGCGCAGAACGATGGCTTAGTGTCGCATGATGGTAACATGAGCTTTGGGGGAGGTGACATCAATCTAGGAGGAGGGGGGGAATCGGCTGGTGGCTCGCTCGACTTCGGTCCTGAGGACGGATTCTTCGGTAGTTTAACAGATGGGGATACAGATTTGCTAACTGGATGGGAGTTATCCTAGGGGCTGGGTGCTATGGATTGGAATTGCTTTGTCTTAAAACATGATACCTGTCACAGCGATTATTGTATATAAACCACACTATACAGTCAGCTTATTGAATAACAAAATACAATGCGTCCTAGCCGGACCGGGACTGGGATAGGAAGAGCGAGCGTAAATACATCCCGCATCTGAATCTCGTAACAAAATCAAAACTACAACTTCATCGCATTGCAACTGGCTTCTCTAGGAGCGCTTTGGGAAGCGGAGAACATATCAATCCCAACTCCCCAGCGTAAACTGCGCATTACACATATTCGTCAACTCCCAGTCCTCGGCTCCCATCTCGCCCATCATCCCCTCATCGCCCTTATCCCCACACAAACCCGCGATAAACATAGTAGCCATGAAGTGGTCGTCCGTCGCGTGCGCATCCCGATAGCGCGGGTGCTTCATCAAGCTCACGACCTTCCGTCTCAGCCCGGGGCCGCCCACCGGCCTCCTGCCCCGCACCACCTGCCCGCCCGCCGCCCTCTCGCGCGGCACATCGTCCTCGTGCCCCGGGCAGAAGCAACACAGCACCTCGTGCCGGAAGTCCAGCGCCCACGGCTCCGGCGGCGCGACCTGCGCGAAGTTGTCCCGGTACCGCAGCATCGGCCCCCACACGTTGCGGTACAGGTTGTGCACGCTGCCCCCCGAGCCGACGAGCAGCGTCTTCTCCGCCCGCGCGCGCAGCGGGCGCAGAGCCGCCCCCACGCTCACGTGGAAGTGCGCGTCGTACCGCGCGTTCGCGCTCACGATGGTGGCCGGCGGGCAGCCCGAGGGGAACATCCGGATCAGGACCAGGTACGTGTCGTGGATCCAGTCGAACGACGGGTCCCCGCGGTTCGGGATCCCGGCGCGGCTGAGGAGCGCCTGGATCCGCGCCGCGAAGGGGAGGTCCGGCGTCAGCGCGTACGAGACGTACTTGGATGGGTGCACGTACGCGACGGGGGATTTGCCCGGGGAGGGGTTCGTGGATATGAGGACGCCCGGGAGGGTGGTGGACCAGTGGGCGCCCTGGGATGGGTTAGTGAGGAGAGGGAGAGGGGGGGGGCGGGGGCTATGGATATCGAGGGGGGGTAAGGTGATGGGGATTAGATGTAAACTTACCATGATAACAACGTGCTCTATTCCATGTGCCAGCGCTTCATCGCCCATCTTCTTCCAGTATGTTGCCGAGGCACTCTCCTCGCCCAGCATCATCGTGCTCCCGTGCGAAAAGAGATGCACAGGCGCCATAGGGCCCTCTTCTCGTTTAGTGACGGCCATCGTGTCTTTTATGAGGTGATTTTTTTTCCCTTTATAAGTGTTCAAGATCACTTGAAGCACAATACTTGTATGGCTGTTGTTCCCTGGTGGAAGAGCTTCGGGAGCCTAAGTGTTAGAGCTAGGTGAACCGTTATTGATAGGTACTCTGAGTCCGTGTTCTGGCTCTTTAGGGAAGCAAAGTTTAATGTTTAATAAGTATATAATGAAGGTGTAGTTAAGAATGCAAAGACAGATGTGTATAACTTCGTGTATATCTGCGGCAAACTAGGCTTACACGAACTCATGGCATGAACCACAATGGCTCTCTCGTAGCCCAGCTCCCAGTTCATGGCAATTACGCCGCGGATTTATCCATCTAAGTATATAGAAATAAAGATAGCCTCTCATAACCCCATTAAACTCCAAACTCAGAAACGTATCATATTATCTAGGATGCGGTATCGTATACATCGGGTCGGTGGTTAGCTAAAGCCCGTCAGCTATTTCCCATGCCAGAGTGTCGCGGCTCCGCGTGGGGGATGATAGATGTAAGTGGTTATGGAGATTCCGGAATGGTGGGCGGACTAGGGTGCTATAGTGATTTACAAATCGTATAGGAATCAGGGGACTTAGCTCCCCCAGGACTTGGCATGGTTTTGATGACGTTCTCCCCCTCCCCCACCGGGACTGGACCGGCAGGTGTTTATAGCTTAATCCCAACATCGTATCTGATCGTGACAAGTAATATAACGTCTCGTATAGTCTTTGGTGGTTATTGCTTAGCTTATGACAATCAACCATGCCACTCAGGGGCTGAGAGTTCATCCATATAGGAGAAGAAGGTGGTTTGTAGGCTCGAGAATTATATGCGTGTTCTTGTAGATCATTCTCAGTAATTTACATAGGTTATACCTTTACCTAACGCACCACTATGAAGTTATTATACTAATCGGAACTGTCGTTATACACTCATTTCTTTAGCGTCATAGCTAACTGTAAGCCTTTCCTCCCTGCGATCCATGTAGTATAGCCCAGGATAGGGAAAACAATTGTCAAGAAGAATCCTGCACCGACAAAGAACCCCTGCTCGAAGAAGCCAAGTGCCCAGTTGCTGGGTTGGCCCGTTGGTTTCAAGGGCTTTACCGCAAGGGCCCGGATTCTGCTTGTGCTGATTCCCTTCACACCTTGTAGCAACTTCTCTGCATTTGTAAAGGCACCCGTGGGCCTTTCGACGTACTGCGGACGAGCGACTGAAAACATGTTGGCGTTGTAGCGGTGTTTAATGTCGGGGTCGTGGGTGATGGGAGCGGCCGGGCCGACGAGTAGTTGCACAGGAATGTGGTTTAGACAAGAAACGTGGCAGGGAAGATGCTGTGCCATGTATTTCGCTGATCCCGCATCGCCGAAGAAGTATCCCGCGAGTAAAGGATTTCTGTGGTGGTGTTAGCGACTGAGATCATCTTAGGCAGTGGTATAACATACTCAAATTCGTGAGAGAATACGGCGTCGACTAGTCCTGAGCAGGTTGCTATAGGAAGGTAGCGCCCACTAATCTTCATCTTTATGAGAGGAGTGTTCCTATACTTAGTATTAGCAGGCTTTGGTCCGTTGGTAATATCTCTTCTTATAGATTGCGCGCTCCCTACCTATCTAGAACATCGACAAGCTTGAAATCATTAGATCCAAAACTAACTGCTTGCCGTTTATCTTCAGCCTCCTTTACGGCTTTTCGTGACGCTTCGTTTTGGTTCCCGCTGACCCTTTTCACACCGGAGTCTCTCGCAAACGCCAACGTCGCGTATTTGGAGCAAGCTTCAAAGAACTCCTTCTTAACGTATTCGTTCACCAATACTAGATCAGGGGCATACGGCGATGTGCCACCAAAAGTGAATCTCGCCGTTGCAATGACTTTTGCTGCAGATTGTATATCTGCAGTGCGGTCCACGATGGCAACGGTCCGGGTAGAGGATGACGATAGTAAATGCGTGACCGGGCCTGCTGAGGGAGCATTGCCTGTCTGGTCTACTAGCACCGTTGTATTGAGAATAGAGGTATCTGTGATGGTTCTGCTTATGCAGAATGCGTTAACATCCAAAGCTGGTGGTAAGATATCCCGTAGAACTAAGTCGATTTGTAGGAGTGTGTCTTGTAGCTGGTTTCTGTTAGAGCCGAACTTCATATGATATTTGTCTTAAACTCGCCTCCAATATCACACAGTTTCCAGCAGTAAGTGCTGCTGCTAGTGGTGAGATGATAGAATAAAGCCTTGTATGGCTCGTTGGCCGAATTATCACCATGCCAACGCCCGACCTTCTCGTAGCAAAATCCTTGCCTTCTGTTACCGAATATTCTTCCTTTAGAGACTTGTCAAAGTCAAGACTATCGTAGAAGTGCCTTAGAGTCTCCATTGTCAAGTAGTATTCGCTCTCAATTTCAGCACTAGGTGCTTTAGTATCTTCCGAGAGCGCATTGCACAGCTTGCTAGCATTGGTTCTCAATGCCAAATGGAGACCCTGTAACTGATCCTGTCGATATCGAACATTTTCAGGACGACCGTCTGCAGCCGCCATTTGTAACCGCTCAATAGCGATCTCCTGTGACGCCATTGTAAAAAGTAAGGATCGCAAAATAGGGGGTTCAAATTTGCGAGGTGCTATTGTGAAAGATACCTTAGAAACAAAAGCTCTATACGGAAAGCAAAAGGGGAAACCTAATAGTTATCGAACCAAATGGCCATTCCATCCAATAGCCAATTTACACTACATAATAGACCCCGAATCTCATACTGTACTCCGTATATCAATACTCAAGCCGTATGGCATAACATGATGCGCCAAGGGTGGTCGGAATGTGGGGGAAGTCAATTATTGACATACATACACCATAGTCCGCGTGGGGTTGCAAAAGCACCCCTGAGCCAGCGCATACCACTTGACAGGTTCCAGATGGAGATAATTTGATGCCGGATATCATGGAACGGTAGACGGGGATGGAAAATTGGGGTTTTAGGGACACGCTTTCTTTGGAAAAGCATCTCCTCTTCTACCGCAACCACACTCCTGTCTTTCAGAGCTTCAGCTGAGAGAACACCACTAATCTGATCCATATATATCGTCTTCTCATTTTCCCTTACAATGTCGGCGACAGAGACAGAGTCTCATGCGACAACGTCCTTAAGCGATACGCTACAGGACTATGAGATTCGCGTCACTGGTGCCGACGATCTGCCCCAACACCACTGGGTACCATTGACAGACCACGAAGCTCCTCCCGATGTTGAAAATCCGCCGGACTGGCCGACTGATCAGTATCGCGGAGTCCCCAACTACCGGCCTATAAACTATGGACTAGACCTGTCCCAACGGCCCTGGGGAGCCGACGCGATCGGGACAGCATTTGTGACGACAATGTTCACTGGTGTATTCCTCCAAGCTGTAAGTAGCTTTGTTGCTAAGCCGCGACAACATCAATTACAACCTGGGTGTTTAGTTTAGTACTAATATACGCGCCGTGCGGACTTAGACTGCTGCATGGATATGGGGACACACTGGCGGTCGAGTGCATAAGACATTGTTCAGATACAAGATTGGGGGAGAGATCTAGGAAGACTCTCTATAGACGTGGTGGCAGTGGACATACGAGTAAGACAATAAGTGAAAAGGTTCTATCCACCAGATTAGTTCCAACACGCTTCGGCATTATCAATTATGAACCTAACTAATAAATATAAATCACTGACAGACTGTATATCCTAGGCATACCTATAGTAGTTCTTTAATACAATCAATCCATTAAAGTGTTATTATCAATAATCATATGGTTACCTACAGCATGCGTCTATGTTGTCCCTCCATCCAGTCATCCCTCGAATTGGGTTGGTTAGCAAGATGAGCACGCAATACCTCCCATGTCATCATCCAAGTACCTAGATGCATACCTACTCTATGGTGTGCAACTATTTTAATGGGGTGGATTGGTTCTCTCCCTGGCTAGTAGATGACGAACCTGGTCATATATAGACGATCCCCGCAACTTCATAGCGCGTTTAGTTCAACTACATACCTACATACGTAAACTAACTCACTCGACCTAACTATATTAATAAATCTTAAGCTTTGGGTAACTTATCTAGTCGCTCGCCGCGGTGAAGAAAGGGAGCTTCATGCTTCTTCGTAAAAAGCTGCCAATTATTGTACTCTAGACTGAAGTCGGTATACGGTTACGATAATTTCTCAAGATGCGTCTGGCTGCTGCAATAATTGGCACGGTTACGTTGTATGCCGCAGCTACGCACGGTCAGAAACAAGTCCCACTTGTTGGTGGTGATCAAAAGCGCCGGCCGAACGTGGTCTTTGTCTTAACCGATGATCAGGATGTTCACCTCTCTTCACTGGACTATATGCCATTACTGAAGAAACACATTCTAGACGAGGGAACTTACTTTGACAAGCATTACTGCACCACAGCCGTGTGTTGTCCATCTAGAGTCACCCTTTGGACCGGCAAAGCATCTCATAATACCAATGTGACCAACGTTAATCCTCCATATGGTAAGTGATCATTCTCTAATAAGTAACCTATATTCGTTCTCTGAGCCCACATCTTAACTCGATAACTGCAGGTGGCTATCCCAAGTTTATAGCTGAGGGTTTCAATAATAACTATTTCCCGGTTTGGCTGCAACAAGCAGGATATAATACATATTACACGGGGAAGCTTTTCAACGCACATACAGTTAATAACTATAACTCCCCTCATCCTGGTGGTTATACAAGTTCGGTATGAACCAACACTAACCCTGCTGCCAAAATAATTCGGTGATCATTTTGATTGACTCTTCACGCTAGGACTTCTTACTTGACCCTTACACCTATGACTACTTAAATAGCACTTTTCAACGGAATGGAGAACCACCACGGAGCTACGAGGGACGATATGGTCCCGACGTGTTAGCCGAGAAGGCATATGGTCTACTTGATGAGGCGGTTCACGCCGCGAACAACCAACCTTTCTTCCTCACTGTCGCGCCAATTGCGCCACACGCCAATGTTATCATGAAGGGTGACCCACAAGATGGCAGTCATGAAGTCGTCTTTACGGAGCCAATCTCGGCAAAGCGCCATCAGCATCTGTTTCCGAATGCCAAAGTCCCTAGATCATTGAACTTCAACCCCGACAAGGTAACATCTCTTTACTCTTCCAGGAGAAGGAAAAGTCCCTCCTCAGACATCCCTTAGCTGACCGCACTATCCCTCAGCCATCCGGCGCGAACTGGCTCCTCCAGCTGCCGCAGCAGAACGCCTCCGAGGTAGCCTACAACGACCACTTCTACCGGCAGCGGCTGCGCGCGCTGCAGAGCGTCGACGAGCTCATCGAGGGCCTCGTCTCGCGGCTCGAGGCCTACGGCCTCCTCGACAACACGTACGTAGTGTTCAGCAGCGACAACGGGTTCCACATCGGCAACCACCGCCTGCCGCCGGGCAAGTCCTGCGGCTACGAGGAGGACACAAACGTCCCGCTCGCTGTGCGCGGGCCCGGCGTCGCGCGCAATTACACCGCCGACATCGTCACCACGCACACGGACCTGGCGCCGACGTTCTTCGAGCTCCTGGGCATCCCGCTGCGGGACGACTTCGACGGCACCGCGATCCCGATGACGAGGGCTGACATCGAAGAGGCGGGCCGGGCGAGGCGGGAGCACGCCGGTATCGAGTACTGGGGCTTTGCGTTGGGTGAGGGGGAATTCAGTCGTACGTAACTAACCCCCTTTTCTGCCTCTCTCTTTCTTTACCTGGATCTCGAGAGTTCTCTCTGGGAAGAATGTTTTCTAACGCGATGGCCATCTTTCTAGAAGTCCAAATCGAGCTTAACACCTACAAAGCGCTGCGCATCTCGGGGCCGGGGTACAGCCTTTACTATGCGGTGTGGTGCACCAATGAGCGCGAGCTCTACGATATGACCGTACGTCTCGCCTTTCCCTCCTTTAAGCTGTTTTCCCTAGCCACTGCACCGCCCATATACAACTCAACCTACTTCCTATCCACCATACAGCTAACCAAAACACACAGGCCGACCCGTACCAACTACACAACCTACTTCGTCCATCATCCCTTTCCAACTCCTCCTCTTCTTCCTCTTTCCCACTCCTCGCCGCGCACCCCCTCCCCAAGCTCCTCTCGCGCCTCGACGCGCTCCTCATGGTCCTCAAGTCCTGTAGAGGCGCGACGTGCCGGCGCCCCTGGGACCAGCTGCACCCCTCAGGCGGAGTCCACGCGCTGGAGGACGCGCTAGCGGCGGAGCACGATGCTCTGTACGAAGAAGCGGCGTTGCCGCGGGTGCGTTACGAGTTCTGCGCCAATGGGTACTTGCGAGAGGCGGAAGGGCCCATGTGGGAGGATAGGGAGGTGGTAGGAAGGGAGAGGAATAAGGGGAAGGGGGAGTATATGCGGGATGGGCTGAGGTGGGAGGATTGGGTGTAGGGAGGTAAACCTAGGTTAGGAGGGTGAATTGAGAAAAAGAAAAAAAAAAATAGACGAATCCCTAGATGCCCAGGTTAGGTAAATATCTAGAGTATCTAGAAGTATATAGCAAATTCAGAATAGGGGTTCCACACAATAGTGGCAACGGCGACACTAAATTGAATAGTCACCTATCCCTCACCAAGCAAATCTCCTAGCTCTCCTACATAAATCCTCGAACCAATCGATCTCTACCTCTCCCCCAAGCCAATCACCCTCCTCGTATCCCAGACAAAATCCATCCACTTGCATCCGTAGCGTCATTACGCAGCAGTCCACCCGCATTTCTCTTCTAAGTTTTAGTTATTCGTGTGAGTATATACCCCCCCTTCTCAACCAAAACATCCCGCCTAAGCAGCTGCCGCTGGTTCAAAACTACCCTAGAATCAATTTTTCGTCCACCTTTCCCGTGAGTTAGAGACGTCGGTAGTTAAGTTAGGTAGGTGAACATTTCCTCTCATACCTAGCTTGCGCTCCCCGCCTCCCCTTTTCCCCTCCCCCACCTTTCCGTCCGGACGGATCCAGGGTAGCCCGCCCGCCGGTCCACCAGCCGCCACCACGATGCTCTACGTCCGTTTCTCACTCCAGATTCATGGAGAAGGCAGATCGAATGAATGAGGCGTCTAGGCAATGATCATGAAAGGAGGGCAATGATGTGCTCGGTGTCCGACACTTTCTCATTCCATTTCTTATTTATATAATTATCTCATCGTGTGTATGAGTGGCGAGGGAAGGTTATGAATGGGTTTCCCTCTTATAGCTACCTACTTATTTACATAAAGATACAGCTAGTTCTGTCTAACTTTTTATCTAGGTGCTAGGTTATATAAACGAATCTTTCAAACTTTCACTAACCTCTGTTATCGGACTCACCCCTGCCGCCTCAACCCATTCCCATCAATCTCCCTCATACTGGTATCCCCCCCCCCCTAGATTCACACCACCACCAAAACTATAACCTCTAAACCTCCCCAACCCCAAAAACCACAAAGAAAAGAAAAGAAAATGCCACCAGAAGTCCAAACGCCCCCGATCCGGGACATATCGTCCACCACCGACGACCCCTCAGCCAATCTGCGCTTCATGAAAAACGTCTCCATCCCCCTGCGTTCCTCCAGCCTCCCCATCCGCGCCAACATCTACCTTCCCTTATCCCCTTCCTCCCCCTCCCCTTCCTCCTCCTCCTCCTCTCCCACCCCCCGCTACCCCGTCCTCGTAACCTACGGACCCTACGGGAAAGACATCCCCTACTCGTCCTTCCACGCGCAGAGCTTCAACCAAGTCAACCCAGAGCACCAGAGCGCGTACTCGGCGTGGGAGACGCCGGACCCGGTGTACTGGACGGGGCGGGGGTACGCGGTGGTGCGGGCCGACGAGCGGGGGTTGGGGCAGAGCCCGGGGTTCCTGGACACCATGAGCCGCGGGACGAGCGAGTGTTTCTGCGACGTGGTGGAGTGGTGCGCGGACCAGGCGTGGAGCACCGGCAAGGTCGGGCTCTTGGGCATATCGTATTATGCTGGTACGCAGTGGCGCGTGGCGGCGAGGCGGCCGAGGGGGCTGGCGGCGATTATACCTTGGTGCGTTTACTTTCCTTTTTTTTTTTTTTTGGTTTTCTCATTCTTCCGGATGCCTTTGAAGTCTGAGTTACAAGTAAATGGTATATATAAGCTAATATCGTATCTACTCATAGGGAGGGCATGTCCGATTATTACCGTGATCGGTGTCGGCACGGGGGCATTCTGTCCGACAAGTTCATCTCCGTCTGGTGGAACCGCCAGGTGCTCGTCAACCAGTACGGGCGGGCGGGGAGATCGAAGCTGACCTTCCCGCCCGACGGGCCCGGAGCGCGCGGCCAAGAGGACACGATCGAGGGGGACCTGCCGGACGACGTGCTGGTCAAGAACCGGCAGGATCAGACCATCGACAACGCCAAGCACCGATTCCGGGACGAGGACTACTACGCGAGCAAGGAGTTCCGCCTCGAGGACATCGAGGTGCCTCTTCTTAGCGTGGCGAACTGGGGCGGTATCCTGCTCCACCTCCGAGGCAATGTGGAGGGCTATACCCACGCCGGCTCGAAATACAAGTTTCTGCGTTTCATCACGGGTCGGCACGACCTACCTTTCTATTACCACGACGAGGTCGAAATCCAGAGAAGTTTCCTCGATGCGTTCTTGAAGGGCGAAGACCGCACGGGTTGGACGGTGCCGGGTAAGGTGCCACCCGTGACGATAACGCTACGCAAGGGCGACGTTGGCTTCAACGATGCCGAGAAAGAAAAGGCTTATTTCAAGAGGGACGAGGCCGGTTGGCCAATCCCAAGAACCGAGTATACTAACTATTATCTCACCCCCGACCAGCATCTGGTGTCGAGCAAACAAGACTCCGAACCTAAACAAGTATCGTACCCGGCCCTCGGTACACTTGAAAACCCAAAAGCAGTACAATTCACGACACCTCCATTTGATGAGGAGACTGAAATCACCGGACACATAACCGCTCATCTAAACGTCTCTATGACGCCCGAAGAGGCCGCGGGGGAGAAGGACATTGACCTATTCCTAACGCTGAGGCATCTCGACACCAGCGGCAAAGAGATATTCTATACCGGAACAGCGGGCGATCCCGTGCCGCTTTGTAAGGGTTGGCTGAGAGTCAGCATGCGAAAGGTTCACACCGAACATCCAAAGAATAGGCCGTGGCTGCCGTATCGAGAATACTTCTCGACTGATGTGCAGGAAGTCAAGCCCAGTGAAGTCTACGGCGTGGATGTGGAAATGTGGCCGACCAATGTTATCGTAGAAAGGGGCAACAGAATCGTGTTCGAAGTCTCTAGTGGTGATACCCAAGGCTCTGGTATCTTCGAACACAACTCGGAGAGCGATCGGTGAGTTTCCCATTGGACAAAATTTTGGTAGACAAAACCATGCTGACACCGACGCTTACCTGCAGGCCACCTTCTAGATTCGCTGGACAGAATCATATCAACTTTGGGGGAGGACTGGAGAATTACGTAACTTTACCAGTGATCTCACCCATCTAGTGGTAGATATTTGTGTGTGGTGTATTCGTACGCAACCTTTAAGAGAAATGAGGGGCGGGCCATCGCATCAATAATTGAAGTTTGATTCGGGCCAAGATCCTGAGAATTTATGCAGTGAAATGTACTCATCATGTTAAATGAGAGCCGGCGTGCAACTGTAGCATAATCGTGAATGGTCCAACCTACGCGAGAATCCAAATCCTTAGATCACTAGGATGTACAGACCCATCCCTCTGCATCTGGGTGCGGTACTTGGGATCGGGACTGTCGGAGGTCTGGGGAAGCAAGGAAAACTGGGAGGGTCCAAAGTCCGAAGGAATAAGCCGGTGGGGGTGGGGATACTTTAAGGTGTGCGAGAACTATGTTCGGATCTCACTCTTCTTACTATATATCCGTAGAGGGGAACTCTGTGGCGTTGAGCAGAGACGAACTGAAAACTAATATATGCTGAGAGACTTTATTGCCGAGTTGGTGGTCTTGTCGTCGTCCTTGTGCTTATCTTTGTCCTTGTGTAGTTCGTACAATTTGCCCTTCCAGATCAAGTCGCCAACATGAGTTATGCTGAGCACTTTTCTATCGCTAACATTCCCTACGGGATCGGCAGCGATGCTTCACATCCTAACAAAGCCGTCGTCACTCGATTGGAGGATAATGTTTTCTTCCTCGGAGACCTTGGCCTAGACTGTAAGGCAAGCATTCAGTCAGCATTATCACAAGTAAGATACCCACGCTTTGGCGCTGTTTATGACCTGAGCGCTAAGTAACAGCCCACTCTTAATGCTTTGGTCGCAGAAAGCAAAGACGATCTCAAGCAGCTACGAGCAGCTATCCAAAAAGCTTTATCCGACAAATCCATCGTAGATAAGCATGCAAAGAAACTCGACAACGTTGTGCTTCATATGCCAGTCGCTGTAGCTGGGTTCACGGATTACTCTTGTTCGAGAGAACACGGCGAGAACGCGAGCGAGGCCATCTTCGGAAAGCGGGTGAACGCCCCTTCTTTTCCCCATTACCCAATAGGCTACTCGGGAAGGCCATCGTCCATCGTGGTCTCTGGCACACCGATACGGAGACCTTGTGGGGTTTACAAAGTCGGCGAGGATGTGGAGTACGGTACGTGCAAAGCGTTGGACTATGAGCTTGAGATGGCGTGCGTCGTTGGGAAACCGACCAAGATGGGCGAGCATGTCCCGGTCCAGGATGCCGACGAGCACATCTTTGGACTAGTCCTCCTCAATGACTGGAGCGGTAAGTGAATCCTCTCTCGATTCATTGATCTTTTACCTGGACCCCTGGACCTTGCTCATTCGGTTTCTTTTTTTTTGTCAATAGCACGAGATATCCAAGCCTTCGAGATGCTGCCCCTGGGGCCGATGAACGGCAAGAGCTTCGGCACCTCGATCTCACCGTGGGTGGTGACGCTGGAAGCACTGGAGCCTTTCAGGACAACTCGACCATCCCGAGAGATAGCCGTCACGTCTTTTCTCCAAGACACGAAGGAGAAGCCGGCCTACAACATCACGCTGCAGGCTGAATTGCTGAGCAATGGGAAAGCGACCAAGGTCTGCACGTCCAACACCTCGTGGTTGTACTGGACAATCCGTGACTTGGTAGCGCAGCAGACGGTCAACGGCTGCAACATTAACTCGGGTGACCTGCTCGCCACAGGCACCGTGTCTGGATGGGGTGACGACGAGCACGGTTGCTTTCTCGAGGCTACTAAGGGGGGCAAGGTTGAGTTTGAGTTGGTGGACGGACAGAAGAGGACGTATCTGCAAGATGGTGATGGTCTGCGTCTGTCTGGCTTTGCCGGTGAAGGTGTTGGGTTTGGGGACTGTACGGGTTTTATAACCCCAGCACGTTCCTTGTAGCCTTGGGTAGTTGTAGAGGGGAAAGGAAAGGGAGAATATCTACAGATCCTCTTTCACTGTGTCTTTTTAACTCTACTAGTAACGCTTATAAGGAATTATAGGTATATGCTGTAACTAGACTAGGATCACTACTGCAAAGTTGAACTTAAAAACGGGAGGAATTGGCGAATCAGAAGTTATAAGAAGTCTTGGCAGGATTTAAGGGTCCAAGTTCGAGGTACTTATGTCACCAAAGGCACGCGACTCATTCCCATTGGCTGCTCGAGTCCCCAGAATGACCAAGACTCAACTGACAGGGATTAACCTTCGACTTGAGCTCCAATTGAACTGATTTGACCAGATTGCAACACAACTTTTTTTTTTTACTTGCCTATGTAGGTGACAGCGACCTTACCTGCCTACCTATTTACACTAAACCTTCCACCACTTTTACTACTTTAACCAACTTAAACCTAAATCTACTACTTTAATCCTTTTTCTCCTTCTTCTTCTTCTTCTCCTCCTCCTCCTCCTCTTCCCTCTTCCTTCTCCATCTTCTTTTTTTATTACCTTCTTTTCTTTTCTTTTTTCTTTTTTTCACCTTTCCCCATCCTTGTTCGGATTATTTCCAAAAAGTCGCTGTCACCATGGTGGCCTTGAAGTATTCTGCCCTTGTGGCTCTGGCTCTTCGTGTTGTCTCTGTATTTGCTGAAGCAGACTCGGTAAGTACATCACTATCATCACTACCATTACCATCACAAAGACTCTATACCTACCCAAACAAATCGATCGCTAACTAGTCCTGCCTCCAACTTACAGCCACTCGACGAGAATGCTGGGTCTCCCCCCGCTGTCGAACTGAACGCAGATATTGCCGTTTCCTTCCCCGAAGCCGATATCTTTGGCGTCAAGCTGGTCAATGGTCGGCCCACCAAGGCGGTCGTAGAGGTGACCAACAACGAGGCAGGGCCTATTAACTTTGCTTTCCTCGGCGGCCAACTCCTGACTCTCAAGGACCTCGGCCCTGATGTGGATCCCTTGGCCGCCGTCGTTCGTAACTTGAGCACCGTCCGGTACGACGCGAGTATCCCGCCCGGCGAGACCCAGTTGATCCCCTACAGCTTCATTCTCGACATGCAACCTCAGGATATCCGCCTCCACCTGCTCGCCGTCATCATGAATGAAGAGAACCAGATCTTCCAGATCAACGTCGCCGACCAGGTTGTCAGTATCGTCGAGGCTCCCATCAACATCTTCGACCCCCAAATGTGAGTTGTCCTCTTTTTCCCCCCCTCCCTTATACCATAGTACCCTCTTCAAAAGGCAAAAAAAGCTAACGGCTATATCTCTCTTCTACAGCATCTTCCTGTATGCCTTCCTAACTGCTGCCTTCGGCGGTACCTGCTACTTCGTCTACAAGACCTACATCGAGGCCCTCTTCCCCCAGGCCAAGCCCGCCAAGAAGGCCAGCAAGCCCATCGCCGAGAAGGAACCCCTCTCCGGTGGCGAGGGCACTGCCAGCGGTACCGACAAGGGCTACGACGAGAGCTGGATCCCCTCGGACCACCTGAACCGCCCCACTGCCCGGCGTGCCAAGAGCAGCGCCAGCAGCAAATCGAAGAGCAAGACTTCCGAGTAAAAAAGACCAACCTGAAGTCTAGACCACCACTTCGAAACTTCAGTGGGGGAGGCTTAGTGTCCCATGTGTATAAGGATAAAGCGAGATGAATATTATTTTAATTTTGTTTTATCATAGCATTTCTGGTCGGTGAAAAAAAAGATAAAAAGAAAAGAATCTGGGAAGAGGAAAGAATGGGAAAAGGGGGAAAAGGGCAAAAGAGCGAATCCCTGTATATCTGGCCATAATTATACAAGTTCGGCCTGCTACTGTATTGAATATACGAACCCTATAATATTGTGAATGACCGCACAAAATAAGAGAAAAGGGAATTACTCGTTCGAAGCCTTGTTAGGTATGCTGTACACTGTTCTGGTGAAGAAATTATGATTAGTCGGTGGTATGCTTAGCGAGAATCGGAAGCTTAAATAGTAGTCGTGTTTCTACTGTCATGAATAAACCGGTAGTTGTTTGGAGCAGTGCAGTAGTAATTCCTCGTTAAAAGGGGTGGTGATGTTGGATTAAGGGGAGTGGACTCGGAGACCTCATAGGAGAAAACTTAGTTTTCACACACAGGCATGTCACACTATATAAGACCTACGAACATAATCAGTAAGACAGGTAGGCAGGTCGATAACATAGCGACATCACACTGCAGTCAATATAACGAGTAACTACGAAGTACCAGTCAAGCGCGATAATATAACGAGCGTGTATTCTTTTTTTCCATTCTCAAACCGAACCTCCCCCCTTTCCTCTCGTTTCCCTTCTCAACTAACATGTGTCTATCTATCCTATCTTATGTATGCTCATTTCACGTCCAGTTATAGCTTAGTTTAGGCCCTTAGGAGGAGCATTTGCTTTTTAGTTCTGGACGCGTAGGGCATATACGTCTCTCTCTCCCAGAACCCCTCATTCGGGGGGATCCGGGAAGAAGAAAAAAAAAGACGTATACACCCTACGCGTCCAAACCATCGAGCTCGATGAGTTTCGTCACGGTCCGGATGACCTCGCTCTGCCTCACGTCGGCGTGCGGGTTGTTCACCTTGGTCGCGATGATGTTGTCCACCATGCCCCTGAGTCGCGACACGAGGACGCCGATGCGGGCCCAGCCGCGGAGTCTTTTTGAAACAAACGGGGGGCCGTTCGTTAGTCGGGGTTGGTTTTTAAGGGGGGTGTAAGAGATGAAGGGAGGGATGCAAATAAGGGGAATAAGGGATAAGGGGAAAAGGGAAAAGGGAAAACATACCGTAGCCAACCATCTACTACTAATCCTCTACCCATGGTATCCAGCTCGATAGTCCCCGAGAAAAGGAGCAGCGTGAAAGCATTAAACGCTATACCACCAAAGTTGAAATCAGCCCATCTAGAATCCAATAAAAAAAGAGGGGGGGGGGGGGGGAAGAGGGGGGGGGGCTATAGTAAAAAAGAATCTTACGCGTGAGATCCCGCACGAACACCTTGCTCGTAGAGATCATGCTAAAGTACGACACGAACGCGGCGCCGCCGGTGAAGCCCTGGCTGTCGAACAGGGTGCTGCTGGGGTGTATGAAGACGCGGCCGTGGTCGCGCGTGTAGTAGCGTATGGTGCGGGCCTCGGGGTCGAGCTCGACGGCGCCCGACACCGACGTGGCGAACTTCTTGTCGGGCAGCTGGATGCGGGCGATCTGGGGGGCGAACGCGGACGCCGTGAGCGCGCGGATCAGCGGCATAGAAGCAGCTTCTGACGAGGAAGAGGAGGAAGAGTTGGTTACTATGCCGATCTCGCCCAGGGCCGAGTAGTACTGCGCCCGCGTCGCGGAGATGTCCGAGAGCGTCTGGTAGGAGAGGAAGTTGTCATCGCAGAAGCCGCGGACGTGCCGCTGCGGCGCGCCCTCCTCCGCCAGCGCGCTCCACTGCTGGAACGCCCGTAGGTCCGTCAACAGGTCGCCGTCGCCGCGCGAGAACCGCATGCGCGCCTCCTTGGCTAGGTCGCGCTTGTCCGGGGGTGAGAGGAACGGGCTCTTGGTGCTCAGGATCGCCGCGATGGTGATGCTCTCGTCCAGGCACCCGAAGATGGCCCCGTATACCATGAGCTTTCCGCACCGGAGATCGGCCGGGATCATGGCGAGCTGCTGTCCGAGCGCGGTCAGCTCGTCGCCGTCAAGGGCGCCCATGCGCTGGAGCATGGTGATGGCATTCTCGACGGCGGCATCGGCCGGCGGCGTCGGTGTCCTTGCTAGGAAGCCGCTGATGTCTCTGGTACCCATGGCCCGGACCGACAGACAGAGTTGCTCGAGAGGCACGCGGCGGATTTCGGGTTCTGGACGCTCTGCCATGCGGGCCTCGAGGCTCTTAGTGTACAGCTTGTAGCACTTTCCAGCTTGCACACGACCAGCACGTCCTCGTCTCTGTTTACAAGCAGCAAGGGAAGCCCATGTTTCCTCCAGCTTGCGCATATTGTTCTGAGGGTCGAAACTCGTCTCCTTTACCCTACCCGTGTCGATGACAGCAACGATATCATCAATTGTAATGGATGTCTCTGCTACGTTGGTGGCGACGACCACCTTTCGCTTTCCAGGCGGTGCGCTTGAGAACACCCGTCTCTGTTCTCGTGTATCCAAGGAGGCATGGAGAGGCAACACGTGCAGTGATGTAACAGCTTTAAGCTGATTGACCGTCCGACTAATCTCAGCAACACCGGGCAAGAATATAAGAATGCCTCCTTTCTCTTTGCTATAGCTCAAGTCATAATCAATAGCCTTGGTTGTTTCTACCAATAAGTTGTAGTTGATGCGAGCGCCTAGCCTCTGGATAGTCTTGTTAATCGGATCTTGTGCGGCAGATGTCCTATCATTAGCATTCTCAGAATCGAAGAAACTGTCATCACGGAAATCTCGAGGGCCATGATCATCGATTCTGAAGTTGGTCATGCCAATGATATTGTCGAGGTAGTAATCATCGACTGGATACGTTCGACCAGCAATCTCAACCATCCCAACACCTAATCCTTCGGAGGTAAAGTAGTTTCTGAAGGTTGCAGCGTCCAGAGTAGCACTCATAAGCACAAGCTTGAGGTCCTTTCTCTGTTTTAATACATCACGAATGATGCTCAAGAGAAAGTCGGTATCAAGACTACGCTCGTGAACCTCATCAATGACGACATGGCTGACATCGGCAAGAGAGGCAACCACATCTTCAGTCTTGCCGCCCGAGGTCTGAAGGCGTCGCAGCAATACACCGGTGGTCACAAAGGTGATCTTGGTATTGGGACCTGCTTTATGCTCTCCACGGATGGAGTAACCAACTTCCCTGCCGAGTTGCGAGCAACGTTCTTCACTCACTCTATCTGCGAGTCCAAGTGCCGAAATCCTACGAGGTTGCGTGCAAATAATGCTCGTGGCATGGCCAAGCCCCTTGCTGTAGAGGTCGTCGAGGATGAATTGGACTGACTGTGTCGACTTTCCGGAACCTGTTTCACCAGCGATGATAGTAACCTGGTTTTGCAAGACAGTCTTGACCACTAGATCTCTTACCTGCCAGGCAGGTAGTCTTTGGCGCTGAGCGATCATCTTCTTCAAAGCCGGATCTTCTTGCCGTCTTAGCCATTCCTCCTTACTCCTATTGTCAATGCCTCGAGGCAGGGCCTTTGGATGCCGAGCTTGCCTCCTTGCCGCAGACATGATGCTTCGTACCTCTGCAGCAGTTGACGCAACTCCGGATATTTCGCGCAGTTTCCCAGGTTGTTCGATAATCCCATTGATATTTTGCTGGATCCAGTCAACCGCAAAGTATATTCTCATAGGCTCTTCGCTTAGAGATTCATTGAGGTAGGCGAGCGTTTTCTTGACCACGCTAAGCTTGATATACGATGGCAGGTCTGCCACCACGGACACAATGAGTTCTGCTGGGTATCGAGGCGACTTGCGAAACTGAGCGAAAGTTTCGATATCCTTTTTGGGGCCGTTCTTGACCGACTCGATACGTATCTGACAGACATCGTCGGATAATCGTTTAAAGTGGTCGCCAAAAACAGAACCAAGACTTTCCATCTCGTCATTCCAACATTCTTCCGGTGTACCGAATATCAGTGGCTCATCCTTGGTCTCAGTAGTCTGTGCGGAGTCACTGCCACTAGAGAGAAGAAAATGTTGCAGTGCTTCTGCGGTCCGTCCTTCATCTCCGTCATTCTCGTTAAACAGCTTTTTACAGAGTTCGGCAGAATATCCGGATTGAGAGAGCCTTTTGATGGCTGCCTCGCGTTTCAAGTCCTGGGTCGCCGCAACCGTGACACCAGCACTGTAGCTTTCTGGGAGAGCCCAGTTTGGCAGGTCGTCTTCAGGAACATGGATGAGAAGCCACTCAAGAGTCTCCTCTCGATCCTTGCACTCTTCCACGGCTTCTTCCACGTGGCTCCTTCGGAAGCCTGAGTTAATGAGTTCCTTGACGACGGCGTCCTTCTGGGACCGTGACATCTTCACACCATGGGGATTCCATAGGACTTCCCGTCGAAGTAGGTCCTCTAGTTGGGAGCGAGTCTTTCGGCCCATTTCAATTTTTGGTACAGCAGTCCAGCCCTTCATGGGGTTGCCGCCACCACCACCACTGCCACCACCACCCGAGCTCGTCGCAGCGTTACTTCGGAGAACTAAGCCCGAGGCACCAGGCATGTTCTTTGCCTTCTCCCTGATGGCTTCCTGCTCTTTTCTCCTTTTCTCGGCAGCAGCCTTGTCACTCTCGCGCTGTTTCAGAGTAGCGAACGGGTCGGCATCATACATCCATGCTCGATCATTTTTTACATCTTCACGCTTCAAGGCTTCGAACTGCTTCCATAATGACTTGTAATCTGGAGGAAGCGTGGTATGGATATTCTTCATGCTACAAACTCGAAATAGGGCATAAGTAGCAGCAGCATGTCTTGCCTCTAGAGCGGTTTCCTTAGTCACGAGATGTTTATAGTCCGGTGGTATTTTGAAAGGAGGCAATTTCTGGACCTCTTGGGTTTTGGGATTCTTGGCGCTAAGCTGGACGAAGTAAGAGAAGCCTTCGGAACCTCTGATCTAAAGACCCTTGCATTAACTAAATACATTCCCCCAGACCGAGGATCAAGCCGCTTACAGGTTGGTAGTCGGGCTTATCCCACTTCTGTCTCTGGCAGTGTTCTGAGAGTAGGTTCACAGGTAGTTTGCCCGTCCAACTGGAGCCTCCGATGATCTGCTTCACCGTGGGTTTGGGCAGGCCTGGTGCTACCGAGTCATCGGCCGGCCCCTTGCCTGGACCCGAGGAACTTTGCCCACCTTTCTTTGGTTTCGGATCCTTGGTAGAGTTGGTGAAGATTATGAAATCATCATCCTGAGGAGGAGGAGCAGCGTTTGCAGTAGCCTTACCCTTACCTTTCTTAGACGAACCACCCGAGGCCTGCGGTGGCGCGGTGGCCTTCTCCTTCCCTTTTTTGACCATAATGAGCCATCAGGGTGATCCGGAGATGTTGTAAAAATTTACTTGCCACTGGTAGTTGGAAGGGTGAACATTGAAAGAGTTAGAAGCCCGTGATTGAGTTAAGCAGGGGGGACAGGGTCTTATATAGGTACTCCCTACCTAAGGTCTCGGCTTAGGTAAGACTTTTTTCTCAATCTACTACTAATACTGAAAATTGGAATACATTTAGCCCGGGGAATACCCGGCTATCATTCACTGTTGGTTAGTAGTGCATTCGTCTTGATAAGAGCATAATAGCAATGCCACACTGTATAACTTATCCTTATCCTACAGGAGCTCTAGGTTAGCTCCCCACTAATGGTCCGCGCGAATCAGCTGCTGGCGGGGTAGCTTTTATGTAGGTACATACCTGTGAATGAGTATGTATGTCACCTATGTAGGTCTGAGAAGGTGTAGTAGTAGTGTGCTAGCTCAGGTTGCATGCCTAGTTAAAAGGTGCTTCATCACAACTGCCAACTGCCAACTACACACCTGCACTTACACCACTTACACCAACCCCTATATATATGTGCTTATATATAAGTATCTACCTATACACTTCCAACTCCCCTAATCCATGATATCTAAGCTTCATCTCTTCAAATTTACCCACTCACCAAATAACACGTACCTAATGTTGAAACGTGGTCTACGTGCGTAAGTAGGTAACTCACCGGCTTACTATTGTTTCGGTTGTATATAATCACCGAACTCAGATTACTATCAGGTTCTGCATAAGCACACCACTGCCATCGTCGCTACCGACTCGTGATATAGTTTTGGGTCCTCTCCGCTTCCTCTCTAAGAAATACTATCATTGGAAAACCCCCACGTCTCGAAACAAAATGGCAGACTCGGAAGACGCAATCACCCAGGAAGAAATCGAAGGCATCGCGCCCGCGCCATTCCCCGCCGCAACAGATGCCGCCCCCAGTGTAAGCCAGGGCACGAAGCGCAACGCGTGTAAGTCCCCTGTGCCCCAGTCTACTATCCAGATCAACTAACCATCACTGCCCCACCACGCAAAAAAGTCACAGAGCTCATGGCGCCCCGGCCGAAGAAGCCCTCCACCTCGGAAGAAGCCGGGGAATCGGCGGTGGTGTCGCGGGGGAAATCCTTCGCGAGGCGCGACGGGCTGGGCGCGTACATCGAGGACCCGGGGTCGCACGCGCAGGCGGTGATCTTCCACAACGAGGACTTCGTCGCGATCCACGACAAGTACCCGAAGGCGAGCGTGCACACACTACTGCTACCGCGGTCGGCGGCGCACCGGCGGCAGCACCCGTTCGACGCGTTCTCGGACGCGGGGTTCCTGGCGGCGGTGCGCGCGGAGACGGCGCGGCTGCGGCGCCACGTGGGCAAGGAGCTGCAGCGGCGGTACGGGCGGTACAGCGCGCGGGACCGGCGGCGCGAGGCGGTGCTCGACGGCGAGGAGGAGGCCGCGGAGCTGCCGCCGGGCCGCGACTGGGAGGCCGAGGTGCGCGTGGGCGTGCATGCGCACCCGTCGATGCACGACCTGCATGTGCATGTGCTGGCGCCAGATATGGTGTCCGAGTGCATGCGCCACAAGAAGCATTACCTCTCGTTCAGCACGCCGTTCCTCGTCGACGTGGCGGATTTCCCCCTGGCGGAGGACGACCCCCGCCGCCACCCCGGCCGGGAGGGGTACCTCAGTTGGGACCTGCAGTGCTGGCGTTGCGGTGAGAACTTTGGAAATAAGTTCAAGCAGCTCAAGGACCACTTGGCTTTGGAATTCGAGATGTGGAAGAAGGAATGAAGGCAGACCTTTCCTTACCCTCCTCCACCTCAATGTACGTTACGATGGCGTCTTCATGTTGGGTAATGTAGCAAAGAACCCTCTGCGTCAGTTGGGTGGAGTGGAAGCTTTTGATATATACTGTTAGATATTTGCCCAGGCCTGTCATGGACTTGGCGGAGCCCGGAACTTGAAAAGGGGGGTTTGGGTTACAAGCTTACAAGTCTAGATCGTAGTCTAGATTGTACTGCAACGCACCCTGCCTGCATTGGGTTTAAACGTAATACCAACAGAATGGAATTGCCTATTCACTTATTGTCAAACTAGGAATGCGACAGACCCCGGACGGCAAGATTTGCACACCTTGTCACCGAAGTGTCCGAATTCTTGTCCACCACTTACATAGTAGTAAACGCCAACACGTCAAGTCACACATTAATTCATATTCAGAGTTGACCAGTGAACCGGATGAAGTCAGTCAGTCAGTCATGGACCTTTGGGTAGTTATTGACCGAGAAAAAAAAAAGAACTCAAAACGAAGAGCAGGCGATAGAGACGAAGAAAAAAGCCCCTCTCAAATATACACATATCCTTTCCATTTGCAGAGAAACGCCGGCACACAAAATCCCTTCGTTCCAATAGCCTCTTCCCCCTTCCGCGCGCGTTACGCGCACGCGTGTGTGCAAAGACAATTGTTTGTTTATGTCTGGTTTATTTTTTAAGAGAAAAAAAAAGATGCTCGACCCTCCCGATGTTTCCAGTACGCTCTCTCTCTCTCTCTCATGCTCACTCGCAGGCACTCAGCCATTCACACATCCTCGAAGACGAGATGTCATCTCGTCCCCTAAATACCACTTATCCTCCGTAAGGCACTGGCAAAGATGCCCGGAACATAGGCCGGTGGGGCGACATTCTATTCGTCCTGCGGAGGACGCCTCGGTCAGCCAAAGGAAGGAGGTTTGAAGTTTCGTCTTTTTTTTCTTCTTCTTTTTCTTATATTGCATAAAGGGGTAAAAATTAACCTATTATACCTCTAGATCAGGGAGCACATCGTCTTCCTCAACATTCTCTGCATCTTCATCCATCGCAAGGTCGGCATCGGCTGGGCTATCTATAAATTGGAAAGGAGTTCTGGTTAGTGTACTAGTTTTTATGAATGGAATCTTTATTTTTTATTTTTTTTGAAAAAAAAAAAATTTAGGTGAAGGGGTAAAGGGGGGAATGCGCCCAAGTCGCGCGTGTATAAGCACCTTTTTCACTTACCGTCGGCTTCGGCGTCCTTGTCGTCCTCGGCCTCTTCCTCATCCTCTTCTTCCTCCTCGTCCTCAGGCTCCTCAGCAACAACCTCGCTCTTCCGCGGGCGTCCCCTGCCCGGGGTGGACTTCTTGGTCTTGGAGGCGGATGACTTGGCCGACTTAGGGGTAGCGGCAGCCTTCTTCGGGGTGGTAGACTTGCCGGCGGGTCTGCCGCGACCGCGTCCGGTGCCAGCAGGGCGGGCAGCTGCCTTGGCCGTGGCCTTCTTCACACCGCCACCGCTTCCGGGAGGGCGACCGCGGGGACGACCGGTAGGGACCTTCTTGGGTTGCGCCGCGATGCCGTTCTTAGGGGGCCGGCCACGACCGCGCTTGACGGGGTTCTCAGGATCGGTAGTAGACTTCACCGATGTGCCATTCTCTTTGGCGGCTCCTCCGCGCGATGGTCGAGAGGGTGCCATAATTTATATTTATTTATTTTTTGAATTAATTAATTAATTCAAAAAATTAATTCGTCAAAAAATTCAGTATAGGATAATGCGGATTTTTGTGAATTGATTTGGGTGGGAAAAAATTGGCAAAAAATGGACAATGGATGGATTGTGGTGGTTAGGGTGGTTTGGGGGTGGTTTGAAAGGAGGAAAAGTGAGAAAAGAGAGAAAACGGAGTCGGAAAGTTGTGGTTGTTTATGATGGGGGAAAAGAAAAGAGGAAAAAAAAAAAAAAAAAAAAAAAAAAGGAAGAAACAGCACTTAGAGCTTCAACTTGCTTGTTGCTGCTTCCTGGTACGCTAGACGCGCCTGATCTCGCGTGTTTGGGTGGTCCGAGCGTCAAATGAATTAATTTTTTAAACATATTTCCCTCTTATTAATTTTCTTTTTTTTCTTTTTTTTCTTTTCTTTTTCTTTTCTTTTTTCTTTTTTTCATCCTTTTATTTTTAATTCCTCTTTCCTTGTCCCATCCATCGCATCCGTTTTTTTGCTTTTACCAAACTTGTCGCACTTCCTTTTTCGTAAAACCCCTGTTCCATTCTTGTTTGACACTACATCAGGTTACTTACCTCTTTACCTATCTACCTACTTAGGTACATACCTAGGTATATTTCCTTTACAAACAGGGAATTTAACACGAAAAGGGGAAAAGAAAAAAAAAGAGGATAGGCTAATTGAGAAAAATACAATCAAATGATAGTAACCTAGGGTTATTCAAAAATAAAATAAAGTAAAATAAAAATAAATAATCATAATTATAATGATAATGACTTATACCCCCTCGCATGTCTAATATTCAACAATTCTCTTCAATGTCTAACTTTGTCTTTAATTGTCATATTTTATCTAATTTTATTTTATTTTTATATCTGCACCTATCCAATAACACATTGTTAAGAATCATCCATGGGGAAAATCAAAGTCTTGGCCTGTAGCCGTGGTGTGTTGTATCTTGTCCAACACTACCTACCTTATACCCAAATAGGGTAACTGGTTATTTTGGGTTCCATCCATCCTATTTACCTCCTACTTCACCCCCTTATTTAGAGTTCAGTCGGTTGGAAAAGCCAAATCAATCAGGATTGTCCCAAAGCCTCATCCCATGTGCACCGCATATGAGAATAGCCATTGACAAAATGTGGTATTACTATATGTTTGTGTCTAACCTAGTACATTCCATGTCTACTGAATTCATAGACATAAAACTATACGTACCTAGGTAGGTAGCATTCAGTAATGATTACCTAACGTATCGCTAGGATAGGGGCAGCCTAGATGGCATGTATATTTATAGGTTAAATTCATCCAATATTGATCGATTGCTCATGAAATGATCTATCATTAAGTTACTTTCACGATGTAGATAAAAACCTTAGTTTAATAGACAGTTAAACCTTAAATGTTTCTTACCCACCCCGAACATTATCTCAGTTCGACTAGACGACTAACGTGGAGAATATCGATCCATCTTCCCTTAACCTCATAAGTACATCTTGCCCTTCCTTATACAGACAAAGAGAGGAAACTCGGAGAAGTGCTGTGATATACGAAGGTCAGTAATCATACATATATATGTGCTATTATATCGTTGAGAACAAAGCTCAGAGACTTCAATGAACCCCTTTTCTCCCTAGCTTTGATATCTTTCCTCTTATTCTTGGCATGCTATATGTCTTTCTGAAATCATGTCTCACGGCGGGAATCACAATCGCACACCACTTCCAAGCTCTAGGGATCGTCACAAGGTGTATGCCAATAGAAAAAAGGAGATGTATTGGGTATCATCAAAACATCTAATAGAGAGAAAGATAAAAATATGAAGAAAAATCAAATAATAACACTCAATAGTAATAACAACGATAAAATCGAAGATAGCAAGAGGGAGGTCCGTCTTAGCCCCCCCTCCTCACTCAAACCGGCCCAGCAAGTTTAGAGAAGCTCGAACTCCTCACTCCCACCCAATCAGGCCTGGTAGATATCGCCGTCCGCTGGTCCTCAAAAAAAGTATTCTCCTCCCCTCCTTTCTCCCTTCCTTTCCATTCTTCAAAAAAAGAGTTTGATCAAAATAATCTGGGGGAAGAAAAAAATTGCAAATCAAACAAAATCACCGCCGTGCCCCTTTTCCCCTCCAAACCCCCTTTTCCCCAATCTCCCCGGTAGCGCCACAGAAATATCCGCCTTTTTCTCCTCTAGGCCCACGTTTTTTGGTCTTGTCTTCTGCATGTCTTTCTCTTTCCTTTCTTTTTTTCATTGAGACCTATCGGAATCTTTCTCCTGTCCCCCCCCTCATCCCTAGAACCCCTTATGCAAGAAAGAAATGTACCTGCATAAATGTCTTCCCCCCCTCGTTTTGCCCTACCCCTTTTTTTTCGGTGAGCCGGAGAAATGCAAGATCGTAAATATCGGAGTCTTTTGAATTACGCTCATATCGTTTAGGGGAAAATAAAAATAAAATTCGTTGCTTGGGTGGAGAGAAATGGTCGTTCGGAGTCGATAAGCCATACATTCATAACGTGTCCCTGTCGTAGTGGCATCGTGCGCTTCGTCGAATGTGAGAAGAGGGAGGACGACAGATGTTTCAAATGGCAGTTGTCGCCTGAGCGAGTCCTCAGGGGTCGCTGTTCGCCGGTGTTAGTTCGTACCTGCGGCTGTTCCGGAGAAGCGTGAGAACAAGATCTCGTGTCCGGCCTGGAGAACCCGTTTATCTGGGAGGCCATGATCCCACACTAGGCGTTCTATGCGGGAGGAAACCCCCGACGTCAGTTAGTGGCTAGCCCCAGGCGTTGCGGTCGATTCTATAGCACTTGTCCAGTCCAATGTAGCCTGCCTCATTAACATGCAATTCAGGACCAGGCCGCGAGCGTCAACCGACTCGCGTCCGTGAAACTATCAGGTACCGCGAACAGATGAGGGCTGGAGGGATTATCCGCAGGGCGTAAAGTTCGTTCTTCGACAGCGGGCGGGGGCCCTCAAATCGGGTTTTCCATACCAGCTGTAGGCACTATCGTGGCCGCGCTGCCAGCCTGGGACGTTGTGCCCTGGGAGGCGCCCGGGGTGCTCGGGCGCAGCGTGTTGTTCGAGCCGAGCCCGCGCTTCATCATCTTGCCCAGCACCGTGACCAGCTCGCAGGCGTCGTTGAACATATCGTCGTCCATGCCCTCCGACGCGTCGTACACTTCGGCGACTGTCTTCCGGGCGAGCCGCCTGCTGCCTTCGCGGTCGTGCACACAGTCGTACAGGAACGCTGCAAACTCGGTTTTCACAGATAGCCGCAATGAGTGAGATCCCCATAACAGGGTGTCGGCATACGACTCGGCCTCCTTGAAATACTGGTGAGCCGTCGGTAGGTAGTCCACGGCTGGTAGCAGGAATGCGGCTGCTGGCTCAGGGGCCTGGGGTCCAAAGCCGGGTGGGGGCCCGACGGGCCCTCCTTCTATCGGGTGCGTGGGTTGTAGAGATGATCGAGTGGGGGTGGGGGTTTCAGGCGGGGCGGGTTCGCCTCTGTCGACGCCTTTTCCCTTGTCGAGCCGCGGCATCGGCGGCGTTTGCGGTCTTGCTGTCGTGTCGCTCCCCTGCGAGGTGGATAAGCCCATCGTTGATACCGGGGGGTTGTTGTGAAAGAGAACGAAGATGTAGTAGAACGACGCCCGGAGTTTATACGCTAGCACCTTGAGCTCCCCATGATCGCCAACCATCGGTAGAACGTATTGCTCTAGCATGATCAGGCCCTCCCGGGCAAGCCATATGATGTGGAAATAGAGGTCTAACGACTGCGTCGTCCTCGTCGTGTCTAATTTCCGCTGCTTCCGGGCTTTGACAGTCTGTGCGGCTAGGTTGATGGAAAGTCCCAGTATCTTGAAGAGCATAGATGAGAGTAGAGGGTTGCTGGGCTCAATTGCTTTAGCTAGCCTGCCGAGGAACTTCTGATCGACCTCAGAGGAAGCCATCGGGGTGAGATCAGAATGATTCCCGCTTTCTGGATCCTATAAGTCGATTTAGGATAGTTTCGGCGTGAGAACTGTGCTACTCCCAACGGCTAATCAGAGCTTCTTAAGCAAACAGTGCCTGAGCAAGTGGAGCAAGGGTTGATATAATTGCCCAGGGACAAGATGTGGGTGAATAAAAAAGATGCCTTTCTGGTAGGAAACACAGCCAGCCGGCCATTCATGAGACGAATATTTCCGAGCTCCTGGTCTTCCTAATGGTTAGTCTACAACTGATAGTTTTCTAGGACCCGTCAATAGTCAATTGGCTCCTCGAGTGAGCTCCGAGTCCAACGGATCACAGACCAAGTTCGTCTCGGTTGGTTGCAGGGCAAAATAGAAGCTAGATAATAGCGCTGATGACGTTGGGGGGGCGACGTGTCAGCTGTTTTCAAGCTGGCAGTCGTGCCTCTGAATGAAGCCTTTTCGCGGCTGTGAATAACGGCTTATAAACGAGTGACTTCGGACGCGATTCCGTCTTAGCATAGGCACGAGACACTATCGATGCTGCGGGCTGATGGGCAAGCGGCACGTCTCGGCGTTTTCGAGGAAGGCAACTCTAGTCGATAGAGCGGCACGAAATCCTTTAGGTCTGGCTAAAGGTAGAAAGCGTCCTAGATTAAACATTCGAAATTACAAAAAGACTGGTATCACGCCCGTTAGTTGGACCCAAGTTCATGGTCAAGATCCACCAGGACGAGCTGAAGCGCGAAACGCGCCAGCCATTGGAGGATTACTGACCAATATGGTACAGGATAAGTAATACAAGCTGACAAGGTCAACACCCAGGGCGCAAATTACAGGACGATCAGCAAGCAGGAAGCGCGTGAGGGTAGAGAAACTGGCGATGGAGGGCGGCGGCGGCGGAGGTGCTGGGACTCGGTCGATCGAAAAGCATTTCGACGTCAGTCGCGAATCTAGCGCCAATTGGGGGTGCAATGGTAAGTAAATGTGATGAAGTGGTATATATAGGATCTCCGCCAAACAGGGGAGAGCCCAAGCAGGGCTCAGGAAGTTGAACCAATGGCGGTGTGAGGTTAATTGGCCAGATCTTCGGGTTTGTAACTATGTGGAGTCGACAAAGGCTTGTCGAACGAGAGATCCTGACAGCTGGGCTGCCCCACGGTTCCCAGAGCCGGTAGAGGACAGGAACGGACGTACTCGAGGTTCAGTGCTCAGAGATGATGAGATGTGGAGGAGGGGAGAGACAGAAACGCCATAATTACGAATGTGTAGGCAGGGGAAGAGATTTGTTTGCGGTCCGGGGGGGGAGGGAGGGGGGAAATGTGTAAGATCAAATGTAAGGTGTATGGAATAATAGGTAAGTGCCGCGTTAGGTCCGCATAAGAACAAGCATGAAAATAAACATGAAATATAACAATAGTAACAATAATATTTCAAGGAGGATTTTCTGCATGAACCGGTTGTGGATCGTCTTGGGACCACAGGCAGCCCGATTGCACGCGCAGATGCAGATGCGCGCGTCGAAATCTCAGGGGGGTGATCTCTAAGCGCTCGCTTTCTAGATATAGCTGAGCTGGGGGTGGGGAGCGACTGGGGGAAAGAGGGAATAATAGAAAGAAGAGAAGAGGCCAAAGGTGACAGGTAAGACGCGATCTAAGGAGCCCGGCGAGAGGTAGTACTTGTAGTGGTGTTATGTGTATATGTGGTGTATGATGTGGTGTAGATAGGATGTTGTGGGCAACAAGCGAATGAGACGCCGTTGATCGTGCAGAGGAACTGATGCACGATGAGTTGTCCACACCAAGTCCTCCTGTTCTGACAAGGCCCGAACCCGAGACTCGTGTGTAACTCAAGGTACTACTAGGAAATTGGAACGTAGAGTAGGTATACAGAATGTGTAGATTATATGGTAAACACTGAGTTACTTACTTTTAAACTATTATGCTCATTGCTAGTATTATGATGGTAGTGTAATAGCCGAGTTAGTTGAGTCTGGTTGTGGGTTGTTGATTTAAGTGTATAGAATTAGATAACTTATTGATGTATATACTTATATTAGTCGAGATAAGTATCAAGGAGAGAAAAGCCAAGTTGAACAGGACTTGGGGAGGGAGAGCAAAAAAAAAAAAGAGCAAACAAGCAAATCACGGACAAAGTCTAGCTTTCCCAATGACGCGGAAACCCAAATAAAGCTACTTTTACTTACCCACGGGCTCAGCCGCCACGCGACGGGGGGTGGAGGATCGTCTTAACGGCCAAGATGCCCGAAATCTCGAGCAAGACCCGACCCTTGAAGTCGGCTAAGACCTCCGACAGGGTTCAGGGGGGAGGGATCTGATTTCACTTTTGGCACTACTTGGCCCGAATTTCGTACTTTTCTCCAAACAATCATGTGGTTTGATGCTCGTCATTATCATTGTTCAGTCCTCTAGCCTCGCCCATCTGAGCTCCCACACATGCATACATACATGATACATACATACATACATGCGTACATACGTACATACACATCCTACATAAGCACATCCCCTCTGGATTGCGGGGCTTCTTACTCTACTACCTTTATGTATAGTGTGCAAGTAAGTATATACAGACTACCTATACCTAGGCAGGCTCTATGTCCAGTAGCCGAGGTACTCCGTACATGTTTAGTTAAATTTTGTCATCATCACCTATATCCCCTTGTCTTTTTTTTCCCTTTTCTTATCTCGATATAAATACCTATCCTATAGTACCACAACCACTGCAGTGTTAGGTCGGCATGTAAATGGGTAGTTTGAGACCATAATGATTGACTATCCTGATGCCACGCCTTTTGTGTCTTAGACATTAAGGCAGTTCCGTGTGAGCCCACAATCGCGTGGGGGGCTGTTCAACATGATCGTCCTCTTGCATTGCTTCAAGGTCAATCTTATTATATATACGAGTGTTATCGACACACACATATAAGGCTTACACTCTCGACCAGTCGCGAGGTCAGCCCACCCACGAAGTAGATACTTGTACTTCATCCTCACAACCCATGTCGTCGTACAGCGAGGGGATATATGTTGGGCGCGTGGTGTATTCGCCGATGCAGTAACTCAACAGTTAGTTATCAACCCGAAACGGCACACACAACTATTCTTCGGCTTGTTGTATAGTAAGGTCAGCAGGTAAACAGGTAGGTATGAAAGCATGTGTATGTATTGTTGTATGCATCAAGAAATGCACATATGTATTCTCAACACCACCACGGTTTGCCCTGCTGCGGATACAGACAGGGGGTCCCGGTTTGGGACGCGACCTGAGATCAATTGACCAATGGAAAAGCAAGCATTGATTTCCTTCTCCCCAGCCACCGTATTTTCCAATCTGACATAACCCAGAGAGTGTCCCTCCAAATACATACATAGTGCCAGCGCACATACCAGCGTAGGATGTTGGCAGCATTGGAGGAAGATAGTTAGTGTATGTAGGTAGATATCAGCTTTCCTCACCACGGTATTAGTCTAGGCTAGTGTATATGTATGAAGACACTACCTATTCCCTTCATTATATCAGGGTCTCCACGTATGCGGCCATCCCTCCATTTACGTATCCCGCATACACACCATAAACACACACGCACACATACCTACCTATATACCACGACCACGGATCAGATAGGAGCCAAAAGGCTCTCGGACGCCTCCCGGCTCCACAACATATAACTTAGCTGCTAAAGCCATCGCTCGGAACAGACAAACGGGAAGGGGAAGGGATGGGAAATTAGCGGTGAGGAGAAGAAGAATCGTGTAGAGAGAAAAAGAAATCGGAAGCAATGAAATATGAGGGAACACAAAATTTAGAAAGAAAAAAAAAAGTGTTTTTCTCCCACGTCAGGGCCAGGATTTCTAGGACGAAACGCATTTACAACGATACCCAAAAGGCACTTTTGTTACCCACTAGCCATGTAGTGACCACCCACCAGGTCTATGTAGCATCCCGTGAGAGAGGGGGAGGGGTTAACTATGTAGCAATCGGCACCTAGCAGCATTAGACCTAGATATCACACCGAGAACAACAAAAGGACCAAGAATAAAATAAGAGACACTATATATACATGCTCCATCTAACAAGTGGATAATAGCCTGACACAAAATCAAACGGGAATATAGGAACACAAAGAAAAGAGAGAGAGAAAAAGGAAAGAAAAAACCCCTCGCATTATACGTTGGGTAGCCGCACTAAAAAGAAAAGAGAGAAAAAAAGTCAGCCACTCGGCCCGCCATGGTCTCGATCTAATTTCCATTATCCTATTCCGGATGTGGTATCTTCCGGACACTGCTGGGTAACTTACACTACATCGGTACCAATATTAGGTATGTACCTACATTAGGAGGTATCGTCCATTAGAATTATAGTTACCTATTCTTCAAGGTTGCTATAGCCAGCTATCCGAGCTACTAACCAAAAGCTCCCTACAAGGCCCATTCCCTTCAACTAATATACCCAGTCCACGTGTGCGTAACTAGGTTAAATAAGAAGCTAGTCGCCGGGTTCCCTGGAGTCGCTAGAGAGAGTGTGTTATAGCTGGTGTTGGCGACTCACCAGCTCATATAGAAGATAGGCTATAATTTCTTGGCCCTCATCGATTAGATATCATAGAACGTAACATCTACCTAGGCCAAGCACGTTAATAGGCGTTGTATTCGCCTCACTAAGCTAATCTAGGTTATTGCTGCTACTGCAGCCTCGAGAGAGGAGAAAGACAAAACACAACACACGATAGCCGCAGCGTGGCGTACATGTATGCACAACTGATGCTAAAGTCCGAGACAAATGAAAGACACACCTTTCTCTAACATCATCCTTTGTTCCTTGAACATGCCGTAGTACATCTAACCTCCATCGGACGTCATCCCCTTTTTTTGCACTTGGTACAAATACAAACTATTACCCTAGCTTTAGCATATCATATGATGTATAATAATAGGCTTATGGTCAAAATTGGGCGTCCCGTCTGCATTGCCTTAGGTTAGACCACTTATATAGAATATGGTTTAAGCTAGAGACTCAAATCAGCTTTTAAGTTTGGCGCTGCATTTGCTCAGTAATATCAAGATCATTTCATACTTTTAAGCTATAAACTTATAATGTTATATGAAATTTTCCCTAACAATAATAGTAGTTACCCCTTTACTCTTTATTTACTAATACATAGTTTGTACAGACTATATTGGAGATTCCCCTCCGGGCTGTTTAACACACAGGTCTATATTCTCGTGGTAAGTTATACCGCAAATATACGAAGTATGTATTCTAAGTTCATACCTTAATGATGAATTGAGTTTATGCTCAGCATATGTCTATCTACCTAGGTACGATATAATAAATCCAGGTATTACGTACCTAGGTTAGGTAGGTGGCTGTCAGGGGTTAGGAAGGAACAAGGAAGGTTCCTGTATATAGCAACAGTGACATCCGCAGTTGTAGTATAGCTCCTCGCACAACAACGTATTGATCACCTAAGCACTTGCTTAGTCCCTCGTGACAGTTGTTATATATTATTTGTGATTTTTTGTAGAATGAGTAGCTGTAGCTCTTTTTATATCACTTGTATACGAACAAACTTACTATAGCTTGAAGTTATGTCATGCCGTAATCACATTCAGTCGCTTACTCTATCCCTTGCCAATACTCATAGTCTCTCCCCTTTTTATCGCGGTCATCTAACCGCAGTATATATCTCATTATTGCACGAAATGCTTGACTAATTACCATGTGATAATCGTTTAGTCTAATGTGAGCATACATGGCAATATCGCCAAATACATTATTAACGGTTTGACTTCTTAGGCTTCCTCGTGTTGCGGAAGCACGTTCTTATCAGACTTTCGCCACCTATACCTCAAGTTCTTTCCACAACTACCAGAAGGGCTCCGTCGTGCCAGATCATCGTTCATCGCATCTGCTAGTTTAGGTTTTTCAGCTGGATCCTCTTTGATATGCGTATCAACCCATCCTGAGATACTGTTCACCTTCCAGGCAATCACGATGGTAGGGATGGAGACGATAGCCGTCACGCCGACTATTTGTCATGTTAGTTATTTGATTATTTAGGCAGGTTATCTGGAAACACTCACAAAGGATGGGAAATATCCACCGCCCCTCGTACTTCAGATCTCCTCCTTCGTGGGGGAAACTCGTAATGTCGAGCACGAATAGAGATGATAGGAACGAGAGAGGAAGCTTCAGGTGATTGGTAGACGAGCTTGTCAGTTTGCAATATTCTGCAGAAACCATCTGACGTGAATATGAGATTACTTACGAACACGATGGTGACCACGGTAAAGACGAATATGATATTGGCTTGTTTAGCCGAATCGTTGGCTTGCGTCCGACTGTACTCTGCCTGCCGTAAGTCGAGGAGAGTGTTGATCTGTTTTTAAAGTTAGCAGAGGAAACCCCATCGCTAAGCGAGTAAACTCACGTAGCTCGTTACTGTGTCCGCCTCCTGTATCATCTCATTGATATCCCTCTTAACGTCGATGGGAAAACAAGGGTGGTAGTACCATGCCACCCCACCTGGCGATACACCCCACCTAGCAATACAGCAAAACTAAAAACACTACTACTAAAACACATAAACTTTACTTATACGTATTTTGCTTAAAAATAAAGTTATTTTCAATATAAAAATACCATTAAATAGCCCTTAAATTAAAATAAATACTATTATTTTTTTGCTTTTTTTTGCACAATAACCAACATAGTATTTTACTGCAAAATAACCTTATATGTAAGCATTTATTTTAAACTGCCATTTTTTTTCTTTTTTTTTTTAATTTTTTCTTTAAAACAATACTAATTAAAATAATATTTTACATAAAAAATTAAATATGCTTTACTATTAAAAACATTTAAAATAGCGATATTTTATTAAAAAAAGCAGCCGAAAAACATGAAATTTTTACTACAACCTTAAGCTATTAAATTAACGAAAAACTACCACAAAAAACTTATATTTACGCTAATAAATTAATTAAAAAACAAAAAAAAAGTCTTGTAAAATAAATCTTGCGCTAAAAATTACTTAAATTTGCGTTAAAATATAGTATTATACATAAAATTGCAAAGCAGTTAGCTAAAAAAAACAGCTTTTATAAAAACTTAAGCTGCCATTAATTATACTGCTTTATAAAGCAGCATTTTAACATTAAAACCAAAAAAAAGCGTAAAATAAAAGCTTTTCGCTTTAATAAATTTACTTTTAAAGCTATATATTAGTATTTTAACATACAAAAAAAAAATATAGCTAAATATAACCTTATTTAACTTATAATATAAATAAAAAAAAGTTAATAGCTAAAGTTAGTATATATTTTATTTTTAATATTTATTTTTATTATTTATTAATTAACGTATTAAAAATTAATAATATAGTTTTAAAAAAGATTAAAATTAAAAAATTTTTCTTAAAATTTTTTTAAACCTGTTATTAAACCTTTTTTATTAAATATATTAACGCAAAAAGCTAGCTTATTAACCTTAGCATTATTTTTAAAAAAAAAAAGCTTTAATTTACTTATTTTAAAAAAAAATTTAAAAAAATCGCAAATTAAAGCTATATTTGCTTAAAAAATAGCTAAACTTTAAATAATATTATAATTAAATAGTTAAAAAAAGTATTTTTTTATAAAATAGCAAAACACTTTTTTAATAATAATAACGCTTATTTATTAATTTTAAATAGCTATAAAAATTATACGTTTATAAATAATTATAATTTAAAGCTAAATATATTATTTTAAATTTTTCTCATTTTTTTTTATTTTTATAAAAAAATGTTGCTAACCTTTATATTTAAATAAAATTTATAACTATATATTTTTACAATAACGTATATTTATGCTTTTTATTAGCATATTACTTTTATAGCCTTTAACCTTTTAATAATAAGCTTTTTAACGTATTAAAATACTATTATTAAAAACAATTAAGTAAATTAGCTTTTTAATTTAATGCTTTTTTTATTAATAAATTAAATTTTATAAAAGCATATATTAAAGCAAAAAAAAAGGCCTTAACTTTTAAAACTATTTAAATAGCATTTAAAATAATTAAAAACTAGCTTATTAACAAAAAAAAAGCCTTTACGCACTTAAATTGCAACTTAAATAAAAAAAAGCAAAATACGGCTTTAATAACTAATACTATACTTATAAAAGTTTTTAATACTTTAACTAATAGCCATTAAGTTAGAAATTTAAGTAAATTTTACATTTTTAACGCTAAAACCCTTTTAAAGCATTGCGCAAAAACTATAAATAAACACAGCTTAAAATCTATCTATTATAAAATAAAAATTTAATTTTTAAAGCTTTAATTTAAACGCTTATAAAAAAAAAAAAAAAAATTCCTTAATTTAAACTAAACGTTTATAAAGCTTTTAAAAATATTAAGAGAAAATAAAAATTATTTTTAACTAGATTTAAAGTCTCTAAATAGCTTAAAAAGCAAAAAATCTAATTTTAAAAGTTAAAAGTTTAAAAGCAATAAAAAAAATAATATAGCTACAATTCACTCTTTAAAACACACACGATCCGGTCGCATTATTAAGCTTTTAAGTAAATACACAAATTAATTAAAAAATAGGTTTTAAAATAATATATTTAACTTATTTTTATGATTTTTTTTTATATAACTATTAAAATTATAAATATGGTAGTTTTGGTAGTGGCGTTTTTAGTTTTGCTGTATCGCCAGGTGGGGTGTATCGCCAGGTGGGGTGGCATGGTATTGGAACTGCTCATTTTTCGGATCACGAGAGGGGAAGGCCTGTTTCCAGGCAACGTCCTGATCTTCTGCCAGGGACTTGAGAATATGGAGCTCGTCACGGATATCCCGTGTCTGATTAAGGAGCTCAGTTTCGTGTATGATAATCTTAGAGCTGTCCTGGCGGGTCCTCTCGCCTGATGGATCAGGTCCCGACGTTTGACCACGAAGTCCATCGAGAAAGTGTTGGAAGAGCTGGCTTTCACCATCAACCTGTTCGAGTAATCAGTTAAAGTGATTACTATAGGTTCATACAAAGTATAATAGCGTACCACGTCTCTAAGTGACTCTCGGAATACCTCGATTGGCGACTTCTTCATCTGGTGTTCTGAGCTGGGGATAATTATAGATTTCTCCATGAAGGATCTAGTGGCAACTCCAAGGACTAGCTCCATAACGGATTGGACCGATGTAGGGCGCTCGAACCGACTCCTTGCATCGCCATAACTGATATTTTCTAGAGTTTTCTGAAGTAGGTTCTGTACGGATTCCTGACTGGAGTCTTCCGTCGTGGCTGTGATTATCGTCTCTGGCTGGTCATTAGCCTATTGTATATGTGCTTGGTGCTGCTGATGGTCATACTCTCGTCGATGATCCATATCCATACTTGATTTATCATCAAAATTGTCTTGCATACCCTTTCATTGGATTGCCCGTTTTTCTTGTACACAACCTAATCGTTGTCTCTTTCACTAGTGTCAGTAATCGCCACGTAATAATACTGGTCGAGAGTTATAGGGTTGTGTTTGATTTTTCTCGAGTGACGGCTGTTTATGGAATCTTGAAACCAATCTAACTGGCCAGTATAGCTCTTTGAACTAGCTCCTTGATAAGTCCCTATAGTGAGGTACGGCATCTGTTTTCACCGGAATTTAGCGAATGATTACGCTATCCAAGATATAGCCTTTTTAGAACATACGTAGAGACTCGTGCAAGTGAATTCTTTCCCTGGCAACTGAGGTCCACCCGAGGGAGGGTTTGGACATTCAGTCCGGCGCATTTTCTTATGCTATCAAGAACATAATGGTAAGCTCCCAAGAATTTTAGGATACAAGTCCTGAACAACTTACAACGCATTGTGGTTTCATGTAACTTTGCTCACCACCTGTTGCCAATTCAGACCAGCTTTGATTCAATTGTTTCATCAAAGCTATATGGTCCATTTCCAAACGGTTTGAATCATGCGAAAGCCGACAAACGAGGTCCTTGAGAGAATAGTATGAGATGTCTATAGTAGGAAGAAGGATGACGTGCTACTCACTCTCATTACTTGTAACTGTTCACAAAGTATTTGTCAATGCTGAACAACAACTAGTTTCTGAAGGACGTCATGGGATCTCACATCATTGACTGGAAGATGAACCCAACGGAGCTGAAGTTCACCTGTAATATTAACTGAAAAGTCTTGATGATCATATATGGCATGATTATATGAATCAGCCTGGCGTAGATCAAAGCTGTCCTCTGATAATTCCTTCTTCAGCGCATCTAAGTCGCGTTGACCCCAATTTTCCCAGACCCTTTCGATGAGGGCATTTGGGCCCTGCTCATAGATAATCTCACGAAGACTCGAATTTTTGAATGGGATACTTACTGTTCCATTGTGAAAGTAAACATCGACGACAGTCCCTTGAGTTTCCAACACCGAATTATCCGGTTCATGGATGCTTGAGGGCCTGGTGACCTTGTCAGTGTTTGGGTTTGCGACTAGGTTGAGAATTGGCGGTGGTTGTGAGAATAAATTCTGAATACAGCGCTGAGTATGAGAATCCCCATGGTATTTGTTTGGTTTAATCCTCTGAGCAGTTTCAATAGCATCGCTGAGCCAGTAGCCACCATACTACGACCGCATGAGATTGGTAGACTGCCTAATGAAGGGCTGTGAAGTCTCGTGTGCATTCGTCGACTTCACATCGGAACTATTTCTGTAGCAATTCCTTCAATACAACTTCGTGTCTGGGTTTCTCATATTTTGCGAGTAACTACAGAATCTTATGGGCATCTGCTGGATTTGTGCTGATAAAATCATTGTTGTCTGCCTTAAATGTTCTGATTGCGGCCTAAATAAAATTTTCTAGATCCTTATGCTTCTTATTGATGGCTATGGTCAAAGGAGATTCTTATTGACTATTCTTATTCAAAAGTGCTAGGAGCTTTAAGGATGACTTTGATATCCTGTCCAAGATAACTTTTGCAGTTTTGACGTTACCTTCGACAGCCGCTATATGAAGAGTTGTGATATTGCCTTCAAGTGTTGCCCAGACATCAGTCTCGGGAGGGAACAGCTGGATAAATTCATGCTGCCCATATAGGGCCACCACATGAAGCCAAGTTGCATCATTCTGTCTCCTTGGTCTCGCTGACATAACTTGTGGTTTAAGGGAAATGCAATGTCGGGCTAGATCTAGCGTACCGTTGGCGATAGCCTAGTGTAGTATGGCATGGAGGTGTTTCTCTTGCTCTTTGTATCGATTCTCTATAAGAGCTTTCAACAATGCGTTCTCGATGGAATATTTGTGTTCTGAGTTTCTCGTAAAAGCCTTTTCTTTGGTTGGAAATTGTGGAAATAAACGTGGTGTTGCCAATAGTGCGAGCGCAATATCAATATGACCAAAGTCAATTGCGGTATGCAAGGGTGTGTAACCACTTTTATCATAAACTGCCACATCTACAATTTGGTTGATGAGAGCTTTTACATTTTCTAGCTGGCCATTGCGGCAGGCCAATGCCAAAGGAGTCAGTCCGTGGTTAGTTGCAATGGTCATGTAGGCTTGCCGTAGTAAAAGCGCCTCAACAATCTGTGTGTTTGGGAGCCAACAAGCCAGCATGAGAGCAGTAACATGGTGGGAGGAGCTCATGGCGTTCACATCAGCACCCTTCGAGAGCAAATAATTGACGTGACTCAGTTTTTGATGGTCACAAGCCAGAGTTAGAGGCGTATGCCCAAAATTGTTGAGCTGGTCGATGTTCACCCCTGAGCCAATTAATTGATCAATGATACCTTTGAATGATGTTTGTCCTTCGCCACTAGCAACCAAGTGTAAACCAGTATTGCCATTCCTATTGACATCTGACATTGGGGCGTCAAATTTACCTAATTTGTAGACGCTCTCTACCTGTGCTTTCTGACACGAAAATAAGACAGGCGTGTTTAAGAAATTATCTCTCTTATTGACATCTGCTCCGTGCTTGATAAGAAACCCGATCAGATTCGTATGGCCTCGACCAGAAGCTAGATGTAAACCAGTCATCCCATCTTCTCCTGGTTGATCAATTTCTACCTTCAAGGTACATACCATCCACTCAACAACTTCCTGACAACCATTGAGGCATGCTGTATGAAAGGGTGTATTTGAAAAGTTGTTCTTCTCATGGACCTGCTCCCTCGATCCTCGTTCCAATAGAACTTGTAGAACCTGTAGATGGCCATAGATGGCAGCAAAGTTAAAAGGTGTGCTGCCCATGTTGTCACGTTGGCTTATATCTGCTCCTCCATCGAGAAGGCATGTGACAATGTCTTTATGTCCATATCTGGATGCTGAACATAATGGAGTATACCTTTTCAGGTCTCGTTGATCAACACAGGCCTTGTTGGAGAGAAGCAGCTCCAGGCTGTCTTTGTGGCCGTATCGGGCCGCTAAGTGTAGTGCTGTTGCGCCGGTTCTTGCAACTTCTGCGTTGATATTTGCACCATTCTCTAGGAGAAGCTTGACTATTGAAGTCTTATTCAATGCTGCTGCTAGAGCTAGTGGAGTTGTATCCAGTGTTGTATCATCCAGGGGGATTTTGGCCTATAAAGGTATCTCACTCATCTCCTATTAACAGTTTAGAAGAGCGTGGAAAGAGTGAATCGTTTGTATATACCTACCTAGGTATATATTAAAAAAGAAACCCCCCAAAAACTAAGATGTTAGTATATATATTGGCTTGTCTACTATATCGCCTGCCCATCAATATGGGCTGATATATATATGCATACTGCGTAGTACTAACGAAAACCGAGCTGAAGTAGGTAGGTTTTAAGGGATTCTTAACAAGTATATGATCGACGGGTTTTCTCTTTTTTCCCCCTCTCGCGCGGGCGGGGGGGGGGGGGGGGGGGGGGGGGGGGGGGGGGGGGGGGGGGGGGGGA
>MU394162.1:0-83017 GCA_022578605.1 Camillea tinctor
TTATATTTTTATAATAAAAAATAACTTATTATTATAATTAAAAAAAAATTAAAAAATTATTTTTTTAAAAAGAAAATAAAGTATATTTACTATAATAATAATAAAATGCAACTATAAAAACGTTATAAATTTATATAATAAAATTTAACAAAAAATTAAATTTTAAAAAATTAAGTTTATATAAAATTAAAAAAGTAAGTACTATTAAATATTAATTATTAATTAAAATTGCTAAAAAAAACTAAAATATATTTAATATTTTATATATTATTTTTAAAATTTATATTTATTAATGTCGAAATAAAAAAAATTTTTATTTAAAAAAAATAATAATATATATAATATTAAAAGAATTTTAAATTTAAAAAAAGTAAAAAATTAATTATAATACTTAATTAAATAAAAAAATTACTTATTAAAAAATAATTTATAAAAATTAATTAAAAACTTAATAAGTTTAAAATAAAAACTTATTAAGTTTTATTAATAAAATTTAAATTACTTAAAACTGCGTTATTTTAAAAAATAAATTAGTTTAATTAAATAACATTAAAAAAAATGCTTTAATAGTAAAATTATTTTAAAGCGCTTTTATAACTTTATATTTATATTTTAATTTTTTTAACTTTTTTAATTTATTTATATTTTTTAAATTAAATGTAATTAACTTTAATTTTTTTTTTATTAAATTACGCTAATAATATAAATAAAATAAATAACTTAAAGCTTTTAATATTTTAACTTTAATTTATTAAATACAAAAAGTTACTTTTTAAGCTTTATTATATAAATAATTTAATTTTTATTATTTTTTAAAATAATTATTTTTTACTTAAAGCTTATTAATAAAAACCTTATTATTATATTATTTTAAATAATTTAAAACATTTAAAAAAACATTTTTATATATATGCGCTTAATATATATACTTATTATATTTACGTAAATACCATCCATCCACACCTTTATAAACACCTTTATATTAAAAACATTAAAATGTATAATAAACTATTAAAACACTATAACTTTAATAATATATAAATTTTTTTAAAAAAATAGTAAAAATAAAATAAATATATAATAAAAATGCCTTTTTTTTAATTAATTTATATATTTAATTAAAGCTTAAATAATGCAATTAAAACGCGTGCGTATTAATAAGTATACTATAGGTTTATTTAGCTTTTTATTGCTAAATTTTTTATTTAATTTACTACTTAATTTTTTACTTAATTTTAATTTGTTTTTAATTTTAAAAGCTGCAAATTGTTTTTTAGTAATTTTTTTATATATAGCTTAAATTTAAATTAATTTTATAAACGTTTTATTAAAATTAAAGACTTTTTTGCGCTTTTTTTTTACTTAGCGCTTTATTTTTAACTTAAAACCTTTTAACTCTTTTTTATAAAAAAAACGCTTAGTTTTTTTTTTAAAAGCTTTAATAATTAATTTAAATGCAATTTTTAATTAAAAAGTGCAAAATTTATTAAAATCTTTAATTTAGCAACTAATTATTAGTGTTAAAAAAAAGTTATATTTTAAAGGTTTAGCTATAGTTTTATATTTGTTATTTTTATTATATTTTAAATTTTTAAATGTTTTAAAGCTTTTTTGCAATTAATAAGCTAGTTTTTAATAGTTTTAAACTTTATTATAATAGTTTTTTTAATAAAAGTTATTTTTTTTGCTTTAATATAAGTTTTAATAAAATTAATTTTATTTATAAGCAATTTATTAGTTTAAAAAGCTAATTTACTAAAATAGCAACAATAATACGTTTTTAAAAAATTAAATAAATTATTATTTAAAAGCTAAAAACCATAAAAGTAATAAGCTAAAAAAAACATAAATAAATGTTATAGCAAAAATAAGTAAATATAAACTTTAGTTAAAAAAAAGTGCGTTAATATACCTTTTTTATAACGCATATAAAAAAAATTGCAAAATTATAAAAATAAAATTAATTAATATAAAAATAAAAATAACTTATTAATATATAACTTTTATAGCTATTTAGTATTAAAAAGCAAGCTTTTAATAAATTGTAAAAAAAGTAATTAGTTTAAAGTAAAAAAACTTATTATAACTATTTTATAATTATTACACTAAATAACTATTTATTTTTTAAGCATATAAAGTATTAATTTGCTATATTTTTAAATTTTTTAATAAATTATAAAGTTTAAAAATCTTTGCTTTTAAAAATAATTTTAAAGGTTAATATTTAGCTTATTACATTAACATACTTAATAAATAAAGTTTAAAAACAAAATTGCGAACTTTTTATAAAAACTTTACAAGTTTTAAAAGTTTTAAAAATTAAATTATTAATTTTTAATAAAATAGTTAATAAAATTATTAAAATAAACTTTAAAATAAATTATAAACTATAATTAGTTATTAAACTTTTTTTATTTACGTTAAAAGTTAATTTAAGCCAAATTTTTTTATATTTTTTTTTATATATTAAAATATTAATTTATAGCTTTAAAAATAAAAGCATTAAACTTAAATGCCTTTATTTTGTAGCTTATTTTAATTTAAATAATTAAATTTTATTGTATAAAGCATTTAGTTTAATTACGACTTATTTTTCTTTAATATTTTTTATTAAGAAAAAATCGCTGCGTAATTTTATAAACTATGTTGTAAAATAAAGTAAAACTTAAAAACTTTTAACGTAAAATTCAATAAACAAAACTTTTTTTTTACTTATATATTAATTTCGTTTATATATAACGGCTTAATAAGCTTTGTTATTTATAAAAATAGTTAAAAAAGGTTATAAAAAAATATTACGTTTTACAGCTATAACTTTAAAAAATAAACGCTTTTATTTAATATTGTAAATAGCATGCTTTAAATTAACGTTTATATATAAAAATATTTTAAAATAATAAAAAATAAATAAAGTTTAACAAAATTATTATAAAAAAACTAAAAAAAATATAATATTTTATAAATAGTTAAAAATAAAGATACTTACAACACTAATTTTACTATAATTTTTACGCAGAAACTTTTCGAAAAAATTACGTAAAAAACTTTAATTTTAAATCTACATATTAGCTTTACTGTTTATAAATAGCATTAAAAGTAAATTTTATACGTATAAATAAAGTGGTTAGTAATAAAGTAGTTTATATGTAATTTAATGTTTTTAATATAAAAGTGTTTATAAAAATGTAAATAAATGGTAAATTAATTTAAATATAATATATTTTAAATATTTAATTTTTTTAATTTATTTAATTAATTTTTTTTATTATTTTATTTTTATTAAAATAATTTTAAAAAACATAATAAAAAAGTATAAAATAAAATAAATTAATTTTTAAAATAAAAATTTAAAAAAAAAATAATATTATAATTTATTATTATAAATAAAGTTATTAAAAATAAAACAATTATTATTTTTAACATGCAGTTAGCATTAATTATTTTTAATATAAAAATGTAATTATTATTAACGTAATTAATATAATTAATATTTTTTAAAGTTATGCATTATATTTTTATGTTAATTATATAAAAAAGTATATATAAATTAACTATAATTTTTTTATAATTATTCGTTTTTTAGCTATTAATTTAAAGCTTTATTTACTTTTTAAAATTATAGCAAAAGTTTTGTAAATTCCTTTAACAAGCATAATATAAAATACTAAACTAACTTTGCTTTATTATTTTATAAAGTTAAGATCAGCACGTGACCTACCTGTCATAAGGAGGGCTCGTTACACTTACGTCTTGAGCAGGCGATGATATATGTCGCCCCGAATCATGCCGCATATCTATATCTGGGGAGTATAGATGGCTTCCCGATAGGCATACGTATCGAAAAAAAGATCCAAGGGATTATGCGTGTTGAACCGGATACTCTATTTGTCATAAAAACCCAACTCCAAGAAAGTAAACAAACCGTCGAGCCGTACATCTATTTTAACAAGGCCCTCCGCGCACCGAACTCTGGATTGAGGCCGAAGCCTAGCATTGCCTTCAGGGTCAATGATTCTCTTGTCGACCTAGCTATTTACGACGTGTCGCTACCTGAGTTCTGGGATAGGAAGTCCTGGACGTTTATACCGCCGAAGAGGGATTGCGAGTTCGTCGTTGCACTCGAGACCTCTTTGAAGGAGAGGATCCTCGTGCTATGCATGCCATACAATCCCGGTTTGCTCAAGTTCATAGCTGTCAGCTCTTATGCGAGTGGCTTTCTGCGCGAAGTCTACGACGACATCGATTCCCGCTTAAGCTGCAAGGAGCGGGCTTTTGTCCCCAGATTTAATGCCTCTGGAGCGCTCAGCAGGTGTATATTGAGCAAACAATTTTTTTCGGGTATCGTCCGCGATAATAGCTTTCTTTCCCGGTATCCGATTTGTGGATCCACCTCCGGCATCATAATCAGGACTACATTCCCATACAACGGCTCTCCTATTATAATGATGTTTACGAATGGGAATCACTCATAGACGTGATTCGAGATCCATACCTCTAGCCCCGAATGCCATTTTCCGGGGGTATAGAGGGCACGAAGGGAGTGAGCTACGAGATAAGGAAGAGAGGGGATGCACTTAACGAATCCTCCTTAGCTATTCGGCTGTAGTTTCGACAAAAATGTTCCTTCTATCTAATATAATCTTTATCTACTTACATAAACATAATAGCAACAAGAAAGAGCTTATACTACACTTCTCCTCACTTAATAACCCAATTTTCATCGGCTCCCCGGATTTCTTCTTCTATCCCCCTGTTTCCTCCTTTTCTCTCTTATTCCCATCAAACTCATCCCTAAAATAAAGGAGTGTTCTATGTAGGAGCCACTATATTAGAGGTGATCATAGTTCCTAGTCACCGCACAATTAACATCGTAGTTTTTCTAAGTTCTTGATATAGCTCTCGTGATACCCTGGCTAGATATGCATCATGCTGTGATACCTGACCTGCAAATCAAGACGGGGCCGTGCCGGATCCCAGGAACCTGTTTTTTAACCTACGGTAGAGGTTTGGGGGGCGGGAGGTAATTATTGGACTCGCACCGACCATTACCTCTGCCGTCCTTATCGAGGCTCTCTTTCTAATTTTGGCATAGCGGAAAGCTGTACCGCTCATCTGATCGGAGTGGGTATATAGATAGAATTATTAGGAGCTGAATAGCTGAATATTGGTCCAACCGCCCACTAGAGCCGTCGAAGGATTCACCTCCTTTACTTTTGCCCCCATTTTGTGTCATCATGTGGAACTTCATGATATTTTGCTGTCCTTCTATGTAGATAGAGACTAAGCTGCAAGTGTCACTCCGGTTTTGAGTTGCTGCTCTTCGTTCTCGTCTCTGATAACACAGAAATGCGGCTTCCGAACAGGGCACCATAATCTAGCGACTACACCTTTGCCGCAGAGAATTCAATATGGCCCATAGGCATGACGATACCATGGTGTTCGAGCTCACTGATGTGTCTCGCGGATCTCCCTCGCGGCACAACGACGAAGTCTCTCCCGTGACGAGTGACAGAGCCATTCTGGTTGAGGGACACGAGCATCCGGACCATTCGACGCCACAGGAATACCAACATAGATACAGACAGAGCACACCGATAGACACAGACAGCTTCTTAGACGAACGGCCATCGGAGGAAACCCCAGCGCAAAAGGCCCACGGCAACTCAGAACCCGGCTACCTCTCCGTCTGGCTATGGGAACTCGGCGCGGTCTGCGTCAGCGTAAGCTGCATGGTCGCCATAATCGCGATCCTATTCATGACGAGCGGCAAAGCATTATCGGCGTGGAGCTTTCCGATCGCGCCCAACTCGCTGGTGTCCGTGTTCTCGACGCTGGCCAAGTCGGCGCTGATGGTGTCGGTGGCGGCATGTCTGGGTCAGCTGAAGTGGATCTACTTCGGCCAGAAGCGTCGCGAGCTGAGCGACTTTGAGGCGTTCGAGGAGGCAAGCCGGGGCCCGTGGGGGGCGTTAATGTTCTTGTGGTGCGTCCGGTTCCGCGCCAAGCTCGCCTTGTTCGCCGCACTCATCACTCTCGTCGCCCTTGCGTTCGATCCTTTCACTCAGCAGATCCTCCAGTTCCCCAGCCGCAGCATGGCCCAGCCCGGGAAGGCGAGCTTTGGAATTGCGCACGCGTATGATAGCGGGATCGAGCTCGCAAAGACGAAGACGGTGTTCGGTAATTAGGCCCTTAACAATCTCCCATACGACACTACAGCTGACTTGGACACATTCGAGAACTCCCCATCGAGGCGCAGATTCAAGGTGCCATCATGAGCGGCCTCTACAACGTCGACGCCCCAGTGAAAGTCACCTGTCCAACAGGGAACTGCCCCTGGCCGGAATTCACAACCCTAGCTCTATCCAGCAACTGCCACAACGCCACCGAGGGCACCGTGACGAACTGCACGAGCAACGGCCCGTCCCTCCGCTGCACGTATCTCACACCGGGGGGCTACAACCTCAGCACCTCCGCCGGGTTCTCCAAGATGGGCAGCTCGTACACGATCCTCAACTCAACCGCAGTCACGGAATGGGACCGCTACTCCGACTGGGCCAACAGCACGCTCGTGCGGTTCGCCATCGTCAACCTCACCGACACGCGCAACGCGCAAGGCGGGCACGACGTCGCCTTCCGGTCTCCCTACATCCTCGAGTGCGACATGCGGTGGTACGCGCGCACCTTCCACGCCCTGCGCGTAACCAACGGGTCTTTCGCCCCCGGTCCCACCACCGACCACGCCCTCGAGGGCGTGCCCGTGAACACAACCTCCGCCAACCAAGCGATCGAGTTCTGGTACCCGGGGCCGTACGCGTACCGGCTCTCCTCCCCCGACGACAACCTCACCTTCCTCATCAACCCCAACGACCACGGCATAATCGCCTCGCACCTGGCGGAAGTATTCTCCTCGACGTCCCGCACCAACTTCGGGCTCGCCCTCGCGCAAAGCCGCAACCTGTCCTCCGCGATCGAGAGCATAGCCGCGAGCGTGACCTACGCGCTGGGGCACGGGCGCAACGCGACCGCCCTGCCGGGCACGGCGTACGCGAGCGAGACGTACGTCCGCGTGCGGTGGGGGTGGGTGCTGCCGCCGGTGGGGACGGTGGCCATGGCGGGGGTGTTGCTGGCGGCGACGATGGTGCACTCGCGGCGGCGGGGGGTGGCGGGGTGGAAGTCGGCGGGCCTGGTGGCGCTGTTCACGCGGTTCGTCGGGTGGGAGGAGGACGACCTGGCGGTGCGTTCGCCGGAGGACGCGGTGAGGCGGGCGCGGGGGATGAGGGCCGGGTTCGAGGTCATCGGGGGCCCGGTCCTGAAGAATTGAGATAGATGATGTCGCTGGATGACTTGTGGAGGTGCGAGGAGGAAGGCAGAGTTCGATGGGTTTGTCCTTAGCTATCGGGTTCCCCTTCCACATCTCCCCCCCTTTTGTGTGTATATATATTAGATACTTCCAAAAGTAGATAACAGTCTCACTCAGGTTCTTCCTGCAGGTCAAATTCATTCAAACCGATTGCTTAATAAAGATATGTTCAAACATCAGAGGAGAGAGGCTTTAATAGTGTTTACAAGTATTGTTCCTAACTCTTCTCACAAATAAAATAGATCGGGGAGGGACACCGATCAAAAATCGTCCGAACAAAGTCACCGAAGCAAGAGAACCAAACAGTGATTATAAAAACTGCAACGCAATACACAAAAAAAAAAATAATCATTTGTCTATTTTTCTATCTTATACACAAGGTATATTAGACCAGGTTTCCCCTTCCTCCTAATCATACCTTTTCTCATCTACATACCTTTTTAAGGGGAGCTAACCCCTAGACCCCCTTTCTCCTTTTCTTCCCGTCTCCTTTCATCTCCCCTCATACATCTATTCTCTCCATCCTTCCCCCACCATTCCCTTCATTTTTTTTCTAGAGAATCGTGGACAGGGCCCAGCCAGTTGATTCCTCTAAGAGACGAAGCAACCAACTTTGTGGGCATGAAATTCAAGGGTGTCTGGTCTATAGGGTACAGGGAAAGGGGACGAGGATGGAAGAAGGGGAAGTTATGACGATAACAAGAATATACACGACGATATATAAAACGAGACAAGAAAGCTGAGAAAAAGAGGTAAGGGACAAGTTAAACAATGATCCCCAATTCCCCTTTTGTTTTCCTTTTCTCCCCGCTCTAACCCCCTTTTACCCGCTCCTCCCGCAAAACCAACTCACTCTCAGCGTTTTTAAACTCGATTGTATGCATTTTTATCAAGGGGGAAAGACACAAACACAAGTCTATAGACAAGGGAATCATTGTACTTGCAAGCTCCGTAGTCTCGCTTCTGTAGAAATGACCTAAATTGTGTGAAGAAAAAAAAAAAGTCATATTAGCACCTGGAAAAGGGGAAAAGTCAGCAGGAAATAGGACACTAGAAACGTACCTCGAGTGCCTGCTGCACCTCTAGTGCCTTTCTAATCTCGCCAAGCCAGTCCTTGCTCAGGGTCTTGGCCCAGCCCTGAAGCCCATTCATCTCGCGCGCTGCGGCGTCAAGGTCACCCTCTTCGAGGTAGGTTTGCGTGCGCGTGAGGATGCTCTCAACATCATCGCCCGCAGCAAGTCCCTGCTTGCGGAAGAGCACTTTGCTGAGAACCCAGCTGGAAGCGTGGCTAGCCACACCAGCTTCATCGGGCAGCAGCGATGCCTTACGCACCTCCGATGCCACGCGCCGGAACCGGTCGATCAGCTGTGCCGGTGTTGCGATGCCCCGCTGGTAGGCTGAGGGGTTGATCGATCCGATAGCCGCATTGACTACCGGGTCGTCGTCTGCGATCTCCTTCAGCGCTACGAGCTCCCGCACGAAGGGGCGTGGGTGTTGTGCGTCCTCAAGACTAGCGCGCACAGCTTCGACGGCAACATGGAGCTGCTGCGTTCGGAGGTTCATGTCGACCACATCATTCCAGCCGGTCGTGAGTTTCTCTAGTTCGGTGATGGATGCGCTTAGCTGGTCCAGCTTGCCTAGTCTGCCGTTACGTTCCTCCTCGACGCAGTTCTTGACATCTTTGAGGAATTGCCGCTTGAGTTCTACCGCCTGCTCCACAAGCTTATTCTTGAGTCGCTCCTCGTTGAGCAATTTCTCTCTCTCGAGTTCCGTCTCGATTCTGGATTGGTAGGCCGACTGGATGCGCTTCATCTCGTCCTCGAACTCGGCTCTCCACTGACTCTCTTGTGCGGTCATGGCTTTTTCGACGCGGCTGACTAGCTCGGTAGCGGCAGACTCGAATTCCTTAACCTTGGTCGTGACCTGTGCGGCAGCGTCCTTTTCGACCTGGGCCTTGAGGGCGCGAATCTTGGAGCCTACCTTGTTAAGCTCGTTCTTGGCCTTGCCAATGGTCGAAGAAAACCGATCATCGGCATTGTCGGCGTTAACAACTGTGATGATATCGTTAAGCATCTTGACTAAGTCCTGGACAACGGGGTCATCTGCATCCTTAACCTTGAGAGGGTCGATAGGAGAGGCAGGGGGGAACCGTGAAGGCTCATCCACCTCAGGGGCCTTGAATTGAACCACTTCCTTCTTGCTCTCCTCCTTCTTGGCCGGTGGGGCTGATTCGGCAGCCTTGGGTGCTTCCACAGGCTTCTCAGCAGGCTTCTTCTTCTTCTCCGGCTCGGGAGCGGCAGTGGTCGTGGTCGCTGTAGAGGTCTTGGCAGCATCGCGCATTGCGCTTGACTGTCTGCCGGCCGGCTCACCACTATCTGCTACCCGCCATGATGCACCACTCTGGGGGGAGATCTTGACTTGGGCACCGGTGTCCTTGCTTCGGTTTCTTCCAAGCACCATGCCCTGGTATCGTTTCCGGAAATCCAGCTCTTCAAAGTAGAGAACGGCCTGCTCTCCAAACGGTACATACTCGGTAAAGAAGTCATGGAAGTTATCGTTGACGCGTGAATACCAGGTACCGCCACCAAAAGTGACAGCACCCAAGAAAACGAGAGTGAAGAGGTAGTTGCGCAACCGGCGGAAGAAGCCCTTCTTTTTCTTGACAGGCGTCGGGGGCTGTATCTCTGCGGATTTGGCAACCGTTGACGCCTCTGTATTTGGTGTTGATGGTTTTTTCTCATCGGCGAAGGATCTCTGGAGAAGTATAAGTTGTTGTTAGATCCAGATGGTACATAGGTATGTATATATCTTGAAATATATTTATATTTATTTCATTCTTTAAATTTTTGTTGTACGTACCCACGCAGCTGGGGCGGCAGATCTTGCGATCTCGGGCTGCCATTGACGGGCGGCGGCAGCAGCAATAGGTCTGCTGCCTACGGCCCTGAGAGATCGCAACGAAGTGCGCAACATGAGGGCATCGAAGAGGGCCGTCAATGTGCAGAGGAAAAAAAGAAAAAGGAAAGAAAAAGGTGGTTTGGGGAGAAGTTGGTGGTGTGTGGAATTTACTTATGAGGTGTAAAAACCTCGGAATCCAAAAGCTCGAAAAAGCTGAGCGAGCTCAAAGATCTGGGTCTTGGCACCAATCGACGTCAGGCTTGTCCCGGTTGGTGCCGTAAGTTGGAAAGTAAAATTTGTGGAGCCCCCTTTACCCCGAAACGAATGTATCATGCGTACATGGCAATACCTATGATAGCACTTGCTCGAACTTATAGCCCTTTCCCTCCAAAACCCCTTACCTGCTGCTACGATTAGGAAGGAGGTATTGGAAGTACGTAGCCTAGGTAGCTAATGCATTTATTCCAGTTATTCTATAACTTTATTAGTTTATATATATAAAGGAGTGTTACATGTATTATTACTACTAAAAAATATAGATATTGATCTATTCCCATTGCATTACTCATGCATGTCGTCTTCATTCCAGAGACAAAAACTAAAAACAACCATCAATAATATATAGATACCGCATCATACTGTATAAAATCTCGCTCTTGTCTTTCAATATCATCTGATCACTGGTTTCTATCTAATGTAGGTAAACTCGTGACTATATCATTCCATCCCATGCTTTCAGAATTCCCCCATCGCCCATAAAGTTGAAAAAAAAAAGGCAGAGTAGAAAACAAAAAGAGGTGTAAAAAAAAGAAAAAAAAGTCAGGTATTATAAAAGAAAAGCGGATGCCATCCTACCAAAAAAGTTCTCCCAATGAATTGTACATCTAGGGCCTTGCATTCACTCTTCATGCTTCCTGAACGAGATAGCCAGCCCTGGTCTTAAGAAAACGCTGATCCGAATACCGACTCGTTCAGAAACTCACTCTAACTCAATAACTCATCCCGTCTCCTTCTTCTCCCCGCAGCGTTGCACTGTTCAAACAAGAAAAGGACCCTGGGGGCTGCTTTAGAGAACAGACAGCCAAATACTAGGTCCATGGTATGATCCGATAAACGTCTACCTCTCTATCTCCTCCGTGTCCCGGAGTGATCTGCACGTCGCGAGACATGCCTCTAGCAGGCGCAAGGTCCCCCGGCCTGTGTGTTCGCACTCTCCGCCTGCCCTAGGCTTACGCCTCCAGATCGCTGTCCGGGCCTGGCATGGCGCGGGCCGACCTGATCGAGAGGGAGTTTCTTGGCAATAGCAGTAAACAGATCCCGGACGTTCTCTGCCGTTTTAGCAGAAGTTTCGAAGAATAATAGGCCGGCCTCGTTCGCATATGCCTCGGCATCCGCGGTCGACACTGCGCGCTTATCGGGCTGCTCCGTCACCAAGTCCAACTTGTTTCCTGCTAGTGCAATAATGATATTCTCGTTGGCCTGTCGCTGCAGTTCCTTTACCCAGGCCTTTGCCTTGTCAAGCGATGCCTAACCCCCCCAACTGTTAGTATGGCTTGTGCAATTTTCACGCGAGGTATGTTGAGAACAAAACGTACGGACTGGGTGATATCGTAGACAACCACGGCGCAGTTGGCATTTCGGTAATACATAGGGGCTAGGGATTTGTATCGTTCCTGGCCGGCAGTGTCCCAGATCTCGAATTTGACAGTAGTATTTTCGTCTAGAGATATAGTTTGCGTGAGAAAGGCAGCGCCGATGGTCGATTCCCGATACGAGTCGAATTGGTCCTACATCAGGATGAGCATTTGTCATGTTCACGCAGAGAAAGAAAGAAAAAGATGCCATGCGCAGCTGCGAAGACATACCTTAACAAATCTTAGGACTATCGAACTCTGATCAGCAGACACGGGTTAGCATTCTCGGTCAAATATTACACCAGCATCTCTGTTCGCTTTTCGATTACCTTTCCAACGGCGGATTCTCCTGTGGCAGGTTAGCATCCGATACTGCCGGGGCGAGACACCCTGAATGAGTGCGGGCGACCATCATACCTAGAAGCACCAACTTGAACTGCGCAAAGCGGTTGTTGAGGCCGCGACCAGCGGCGGGCCCTGCTCGAGAAGCCATGATGATTGTATGAGTTGAGGGGGGGTACTCGTCGAAAGAAGCGAAGATCAATTTAAAAAGGAAAGGTAGCAAGACGGGCGCGAGATGGATGGGGCGAGATAAAAAGCAGACGAATGACAAGGTCTGGCTATGTATTATTACGGGGTTGATGCGGCGGATCTTATCGGAAATGGATTTGTTGTTGAGGGTTGGCGGTAAAGAGAAAGAGGCCTCGGAGCAAAGAGGCACAAAGAGGTAGAGAGAGAGGGACGAGGGACGAGGGACGATGCGAGTTTGTAATGTTGAAAGTGGACACCCGGGTTGAAGGTGAATAGGCGAAAAAGGGATTAAGTTCTTCTTGTTGTCGAGGGGTTGTGAAGGAGGTTCAAAAAATAAAAGTTAAAAAAATAGTGAATGCCTGGAGGGCGGGTTTGAGTGATGTAGTAGGTAGTAAGTAAGTGGTGTAGGTAAGTGGTAGTAGGTAATGTAGCGTAGGTAGCGTGGGTAATGAAGCCTGTTTAAAATGGATGTTCAGTGGCTGAGCGATTGTGGGTGGTGCAACACGTCAGGTACCTACATACCTAACCTAGGTAAGTACTAAGTATTGTCGTAGTCTCATAAAGCCCGTCAGCCCGTGGTCAAGTACGTATGTACCTTTAAAGTGCAGCTGGTAACAATGACCACCTGGTATCTCCCACGTTCCCACTCTTTCAAGTCAGGCTGCGGACCCACCAGACTACACTTTGAAGGGTGTCTTTATATTTCCCTCTTTATACCTATTTGGGTATGTTAGTGTTTTTTATTAAGGGTGTTAGTAACATTTACATATATGGATACGGGTTTACTTACTGGGCTTAGGACACTTTACCATACAAACTTCTTTAGGGCCTGTGTTTTAACAGCGGGCTTTACTTTTAAATACGTATCTTTTTAAATACTTGCAGTATTGAAGTTTTATAAAGGCTTATTTTGTGTTAGTTGTGGTATGAAAGATTGAATAACATTATATATGTATTAGATTTGGTGGTTTTAATAGCTTTAACGGCATAAGTATTTTTAGATATACTGTAAATATAGTAGGAAAGGTGGTACCGGTACTGCATATGTTATTAAGCACTTTGTTTGACTTAGATTTGGGTTGTATAGTGTATGGTATATGGTGTATGGTATATAGTGTACGGGTGGTTGGCTTTAATGGCATTGGTACTTTTAGTATTATAAAAAATTAGCTGAAAATGAGGTACTTATGCCGGACATATTACATACTAATATAGGTAGCTAAATGCTTTTGTACTTGCAATTGTTGCTATTGTAATGATGGTTTTTTCGATGACTTTAAGGGCTTTGGTACATTTAGCAACGCTGCGAGGGCTACTGTAAACGTTGTATATATGCCGAAAATGGTATTTAGTACTTTATGGCTTTTGGGTTATATGGTGTACGTGTGGTTGGCTTGGCTTTAACGGCATCGGTATTTTTGGAATTATTAAAAATTAGTGAAAAATACGGTACTTATGCCGGACGTGTTACGCACTATATTTTTTAATGGGATTTTAAGTGGTTTTTTCGGTTTTAATATATTTAGTAACGTTGTAAGAGCTACTGTAAACGTTGTATATGCGCCGCATATGGTATTTAGCACTTTGTGGCTTTTAGGTTGTATGGTGTATGGTGTACGTGTGGTTGGCTTGGTGGCTTTGGCAACTTATTGGCTTTAAAGGTATTAGTACTTTTAGTATCATTAAAAGTTAGTTGAAAATAAGGTATTAATACTGGAGATGTTAATTACTAGTTTAAATTTAAGTGTACTGGCTAAAATTTATTAGCAACGACGACTTTAATGGGATTTTAAACTATTAACTTAATGATTTTAAGTATTAAAATATTTATATGTATATAAAATACTATTAAAATGAATAAAATAATACATTTTAATATAAAAATGCAGTGTATAATGTTAAGTAAATATAGTGATAAATATGGTAATAAATGTAGTGGTAAATGTGGTTGTAAATATGTAAAAATTATGATAAAAATGATTTTTTTTTTTTAATATTTCTAATAAAACTAACTAAACTTTAATTATAAGGTTTACTTTATTTAATAACTAAATTACAAAAAAATTTAAAAAAAAAATTTAAAAAATAACAAACATTGAAAATTATCGTGAAAATAAAAAATTGCAATAAAAATCCACTTTAAACGCAGACCGTGTGGTTGACTCGCTGGTGATTGCTATTTTAACTTAAATTTATATGCTAGTGACAATTGCAATGGGGCGCGCAAGGCACCTTTGTTTGGGAAATATAAAGACTCCCCACTTTGAAATGCAAATGCAGATCTCCACAGTATCTCCACTGTGTTAGCGTATATCTAATACTGTCTAGACAGTCTTACCCGGGACCCTACTCCGTACATTACATAAGATCGATCACATGCCACGTGATTGATTCGATCATGAAGACCTCAAATTCATTAGGTGCACAAGGTTAATATATGTGTATCCACTTATGCCATCTTACCTAACTTACCTAACTTTTAGTGTAAGAACGAATAAATTGTACACCACCTAGTGCTTCATTACTTACATTACACTACTTCTACACTACTTCTACTTTACTACTAGGTTCCAATACTCTACTCCAGTACATTATCTACACTATACTTATTTATATATATACCTATATAAAGATGAATCTGTAATTCTTGGCATGCACCCGTCCTGAGCTTTTCGTCAAATGAAGCTTGGCATGACAACGTCCCCTGTCTCGCCCTTGCTGAGTTCTCGACCTACCCTTTACTTTTTTACCATACCCTTAACCTTTATACCATTTGGTTGGATCCGTAGACCGTGAGGTGGCCTGTAATAAACAGACAAGACTTTTATATACCCACCAATTATCTCTACCTTACTTTTCTACCTGATCTGCCCTACCTCCCTTAAGGAACTTGAGAAGCTGTTCCTCTTCCTCTACCTCTACCTCTTCCTCTCCTTCTTCTTCTTCTTCTTCTTCCTCCTCCTCCCATCTTTCCACAAAGGCATGATATGAGTTCGAACCCGATACGACAACCATCGACAGCTTGCCCATCATGACCCTCCCATACCGGGACATCAACCTCCACATCGCCGCCGACTCCTACACCTTTACCTCGCCCTCCTCTCCTAATGCGCCCTCTCTTATCGTCGATCGCCCAACCGGCGACGTCAGGCTGAGCGAGGGAGCCTCCCTGCCCAGCAAGCGCATTTCGCGTGTTTCCAGTATAGCCGGCATCTTGGGTATGATTCGGTTGAGATTAGGTAGGCTTATACCACTAGAGAAGAGCTAGCTAGCGGCATTACGAGTAGCTAACTCGACTTAGACAAATACATCATCATCATCACGAAAGCCGAACCCGTCGGTCGCCTTAAGGGGCACATGGTCTACAAGGTTATCTCTACCGACTTCCTCCCCATGCGCGAGCGCCAGATCCACGATCCAGATGAGGACCAGTTCTTGTCCCTACTCAAGACCTTTATCATGAACGGACCTATGTACTTCTCGTACTCCCTAGACCTCACCAACAGCTTCCAGCGACAAGCCTCCGTAGACAACGCCACCCCCCTTTGGATGCGAGCCGACGACCGCTTCTTCTGGAATAGGTTCGTTCAAACCGACCTGATCGATTTCCGTAGGACGGGCAACCGTTCGCAGCAAGGGCCGCAACCCGGAGCTGACCCCTATATTCTACCCCTTATCTGGGGTACATTGGAGATCCGGCCCACCACTTTTAAAAACACACCCCTGACCATCGTATTAATCTCCCGGAAGTCGAGATATCGGGCTGGTACCAGATACTTTACGAGAGGTATCGATGAAGATGGTCACGCTTCAAATTACAATGAGACAGAACAGATTGTCGTCCTCAATGACACAGGCCGTGGCCTCGGTGGTTTCTCCGGAAGTGATGACATGCAGAGCGGCAAGCTGGGAGGCTCCGAGGGTCGCGAGACGCAGATCATGTCCTACATCCAGACGCGAGGTAGCGTGCCCGTTTATTGGGCCGAGATCAACTCCCTCAAATATACCCCTAAACTGCAAGTTCGTGCCATCGAGGCAGCCTTCCCCGCTGCTAAGAAGCACTTTGATGAGCAGATCCGTATTTACGGGGACAACTACCTCGTCAACCTGGTGAACCAGAAGGGCCGCGAGAAGCGGATAAAGGATGCCTACGAGCAGATGGTGCAGAAGCTCGTGTCTTCGCCCTCCGAAAAGACCAAGTCGGACCTCCTGACCGACGAAAAGTTCCACGTCATCGAGCCGTCTTCGTCCAAGCAGGAATACGACCGGTTACATTACGTCTACTTCGATTTCCACCATGAGACGAAAGGCCTCCAAATGCACCGCGCCATGATGCTCGTGGATAAGCTCCACGATGCTCTGATCGCGCAGCAGTACTTCCGAGGTGTCGACATGCCGGCCAACGGCGGTCTCGAGACTAGGAACTTCCAGACCAGCGTCGTGCGGACGAACTGCATGGACTCGCTCGATCGCACGAACGTGGTGCAGAGCATGCTGGCGCGGTGGACACTCGACCGCATGTTCGTTGACCTCGGCCTGCTGCAGAAGGGGGAGACCTTCTCGACAGCCGACCCGGCCTTTGAATTCCTCTTCCGCAACCTTTGGGCCGATAACGCCGACACCGTGTCCAAGGCCTACTCGGGTACTGGCGCCATGAAGACGGACCTCACCCGTCTTGGCAAGCGCACCAAGGCCGGTACTTTCCAGGACGGCAAGGTCGCCGTCATGCGTTACTACCTGAATAACTTTCGCGACGGGCCCCGGCAGGACGCCTACGACCTCTTCCTCGGCACCTATGAGCCCTCAGCCGCCAACGTCGGCGGCTCCCTGATCTTCGCCGACCGCCGCCCCATTCTCATCCAGAGCGTCCCTTATGTTCTTGCCTTCAGCGTGTTCCTCATCTTCCTCGGCATGTTTTCGAGGCGCGCACCGGGATCGAGCGTACTACCCATGCGCATCTTCCTCCTGTTTTGGATGGTGGTCGGCGCCTGGTGTCTAAATTTCATACTGAGCAACGGCATGCTATACGTGAGTTATCCCTTCTCTCTTTTCCCCATGTACCGCTCCCGGTTACTGTTCATACGGAATATATATATATATATATATCAATACTAATTTTCATGCCCCTTGTAGGTCAACTGGCCAAAGCTCAACCCGCGCCCTTGGGCTACGGAAGGCTACCAAGACGCCATTAGCAACGTGCGGAAGGACAAGCTCCTCGGCCCGCTTGTCGCGAGGCACGAGCGTGGTCTCAGCACGGCGAGGTACTTAAATGCCGAGGAGGGCAAGAAGAGGATTGAATAAGATAAAGGAAAGAAAGAAAGAGGTAGACGATAAGGGAACCCAGGCTGGAAGATGGGGGAAAGAGGGAGAGAGTGCAATATAAAAACTAAACTTTTTGAAATATGCATTAAAAACTTATATCTGTATTTGTAAACTTAACACCCTCTATGTATTATTTGTTCGTTTCTTCTTTTTATTCTCTTTCTATTACTGTTACTACAGGCGTGTCCTCGCATTTGTAGAGGCTAGGCTAGGGTTTTATTTTTTATGTTGTCTCATATGCATCTTTCTTTCTTTTTCTGGTCGAAGACTCTTTTTCTTGGTAGGATATATATTTACTTATCTGCTTCAAATAGCCTGCCTCGTTAATTTATAGCTTGTTTGCCCTGCTTCAAGGCAAGTGAACATCACTTTTTTCTTTCTTTGAAAATATCAGGTTGTGAAAGGCTAGGGTGGAGGAATCGAGATAGCATGGATGGTAGAGGTATATGCTATGAGAGTAAAAGGTTTCGTAACAGTTCAAGTAGAGCGTCGGGTATAACGTAAGGTAGTTGGCAAATAAGTGATTACCCTCACTTCGATTAATAATATCGTACTTTTCCGTTGATGTGAGTAGATACTCCGCGGTGGATAGATCAAAAATGAGCTGCTCTAAATCAGTTGTTCAAGACGGAAGCAAGGTCTAGTTAGCATTTCTCATCTTCCTATTTTCGACCTACATGTCTGTATTCGATGCAAAAAAGAACTGTTTGGTTAGTCCCTCTCTAGTCTGTTCATGTAGCCTGTACATGCTTGCCTATTCATGCCATGGCGTCCAATGTTTGATTTCCTAAATAGAGCACAAAAGGTGACATCTCCGCTCTAATAAATACGTATATATATGTGTGTGTGTATCTACCTTTGGGACATGTCAAATCAACATCATGAACAACTTCTGAGAGGAAACTTGTGATTTTGGATATCACCAGCCTAACAACCTCCCATACCCACGGGGAGCCTACGCATATATATTTTCACGCACCCCAAAAAATACATCCTAGCCCTTCAAGCAATAAAACCGAAATGATTATTGTAAAAATAAACGAAAAGAAGAACAAAAAAGAAGAAATTGTGCTCTCGATCGGGGAATCGAACCCCGGCCACCTGCGTGACAAGCAGGTATCCTGACCACTAGACCAATCGAGAATTTCAGAAAGGCGAGGTTGCTGCTATGTTATGACGTAATGGAGGGTTATTCTGCTATATGTTGCTAGCCAAGCCTAGTCTACAACTTAGCCCCCTCCCTACAACAACACAGCACATCTAAACGGTAGGTACGGTAAAGTATAACGGTAGGGAAACCGGCAGCTTTCATAATAAGAAAAATAGTAGATACCAAAATTCTACTAAACTAGCTGGTTGGCAATGGGTTTGGGAACAGGGCATTGCGCATGCAATTCTATTGATTACCGTTGCACCATGTATCACACCAAGGTAAGATACATAAACCATTGAGCTGAGCTGAGCTGACTTGCAAAGCCTCCCCTCTCCACCCCTTTTCTTCTTACTGCTCAAGCGCATTGTTGTGGATTACCTAGACTCAAGCAAGTTTATATCGAGGAGGTGCGTATTTTCAAGATTTAGTAAATGATGAATTCCTAGGACACTAGGAGTGTATTCTAACCTAACCTAGAGATCTTAAGTCAGGGTTTGGAGGCAAGGGATGGGTTGGGTCTACCACCACACACGCATCTCACATCATACTCAAAGCAGTTGGATAGTAAGGAGCTATATTTATATATATTCAATGAGAACCGACTGATCTATCTGTAGTAGTCGGTATATGGGCAATGTAGTTAGGTACAAAGCTAAACCCAATACCTCAGTGAAGCAGATCGATAGGTAACTATTTAAGCGAGCTATCCTGAATCGACTGTTGATAGAAAGAAGCATATGTAGTATACATACCAGTTAGCTAATCTCCGAAAAGCTCGAGCGAATAAAGTGATAACCTGGCAGCCTAGTAGGGCCGGTTGAATTCTCATATCTATACAACACAAAGAAAACTAATTTTTGACAATATCCGTAGAGGTTGCTGTAGCCATCCACTCCCTGTTTCCTTCCTTCCCTCTCTATGGGGAAAGGGAGAAAGTTGAAAGAACAAGATCCTAATGACAACAATAATGATGATGGTGAAAGTTTGACACAGAGAAGACCATACTGTACGTATGTAAAGTAGGTGCGTATGTAGGTATGTACGTATTTAAATATGAATTTCCAGCGAAGAAAAAAGATTAATATAAAAAAAAGGGGGGGGAAAGAGGTACTTCCATCGAAGCCTAGCCTATTTATTTCTATACCCAAATATAATCCATCCCGTTCCCCATCGTCGCTCTCAAGAGCAAAAATACAAACAACCAATTCCCTAGTAATAGCAGTAGCGGTAGTATTATTTGCTCCAATGCCAGTGCTTGTTTCTTTCTAGAAAAATAAATGGTTACCCCCCAAGGAGCTTTTTCTTCCCTCTGTTGACATCAACAAACAGGAGGGAAAAGCTATTACAAGACCCAAGGGGATAGAAGAAGGATAAGAGGCAATTGCATCTTAATAACTAAATTTCGTAAGAGGAAACAACAAAAATATCTCATTTCGAGCGGTGAATATTAAGGAATCCGACAACGGAGGACAGCAAAACAAGTCCAAGACTGAGAAGAACCGGGTAGAGAAAAAAATGGTACAAAGTAAAGAAAAAATACATTCGGGTATCATATAAGAAATTCAAACAAGGTAGGAGAGGTTGCTTCGAAAGGACATCATGTTTTTTCTTGTTCTTGTTTTTTTCCTAGTCCCAGTGCAAAAGGTCCAAGCAACGACGAAATACCAAGCCGTGTCATTTCCATCCAGTACTCTCATCAGAAGTTAGGCAAAGAAACAACAGACGTAGAGACTGCAGCGGGAGACCCTACTATAACCAGAGCAGCCACCGCGCCGTCTTCACCACGCCCTTCCCGATTCCCAGGAAGACCCGCGCGATCATGACCACGAACCAGACGTACCACATGAACCCGACAAGGACCCATTCGACCGCCAGCCAACCGGCCCTGCGCACCCAGCGGAACCGCCGGCGCCGGCGCCGCAGCATCTTGTCCATCGTGTCCATAACACTCTTGACCTTGAGCCGTTGCGAGTCGACCACGTCTCGGGTGACTTCATCTGCTTCGTCCGCTGCGCGCCGCGTCATATCGATAAGCTCTGTAGCGACACGGCCTTGGTAATTGTCGATTTGGCGCGTGAGCGCCGGCACGGTCTCAGACGAGAATTTGGACGCCGTCTCTTCGAATGTTTGCACCGAGCGCTCGATACTGTCGGATAGGATACGCGCCGTGGTCGGGTATATCTCGGTCTGTGGTACGCTGAGACCGGCTTGCTCGTCTGGAACAAAGCGGCTGATATCTGTCCATGGCAGACCGGTCACTTTGTTGTCTAGTGCAAATAGGGGGTGCGGCTCGTTTGCGCGCCGTGAGATCTCCATGGCCTTGATGCCGGAACAGAGGATTAGCGTACGGAGACGTGCGATTTCCCGTTTGGAAATTTGGCCGCGCTGTGGCGACGGATTGCGATCGGAGATCGACCAATGTCTACCCCCAGTGCGTTCCGCGATGGGGTAACTATACTGTAGCCGCTTCGGCATCTGAGAAGAGGATAAAGACATGATATTATCAAGCTCTCTAGATGCTTGCCGGGGCCGGGAGCTCCTCCAATCATGGGGACGTGAATCAGCATCCGAAAGATCTGAATCGGCAACGACATAGGATTCGGTTTGTTCAGGCTCGGACGGTGTGAGAGATGCCCTTCGGATATCGATACGTGGAGGTTTGAGCTGTTCAAACCGGGCCGATCTACTTGGTGGTCGCGATATTGAATGCCCAGGACTTTGAAAATCCATCTCTCGTGAGCCTTTCTCACTAAGGTGTGATGTGGGCTTGAACGGGGACAAAACCTCCAGATGCTGCTTCGAGTAGCGACTTTCACGTTTATGCTTGGAACTAGCCCGAGATGAGTTGTTCGAGTTGTCTGCAATCCGCTTCCTTCCCCGGGTGTGCTCCATTTCAGAATCATCACTTGATGAAGCAGACGTGAGGCTTTCTGACTCAGAGTCCTTCTTCCAGAGAAGGTCCGTCACCTTTGAGACTCCGCCACGTATTATGCCGTCTATCTTTGCGCCCCCTTTGAATATGCTCTTTAGACCGACCTGGTCATCACCTTTAATTTTGATGCTTCCGATACTCCGATGCGTTTTATGACTATCGTCTGTACTCCTTTGTGCAAGCTTGCGCATAGGACTCTTAGACCTGAGACGTTCAGGAGACTGTGCACCATCTTCAGTCGACGCAGAGAGTCTGGCTGGCTCCCTTGGGTCGATAGGACTGTCCGCTTTATCTTCTTTCTCATGAGCCCCGAGATCAGCGCGTTCCCGGCTACGGTCTCGAAACATATGCTTAACTTTGGAAAAGGGGTTCCGAGCTGGAGAGCCAGGCCGACTATCGGGCGGTGATAGGTCCATCCCGATAGTCGGTAGATGGTTGCTACGGCGCCGGCGGAGTTTTGAGTCTGGCGATACGGGACGAGAAGAGTCAAAGTCCATCGATGCTCTAAATGTATGAGGAGGGACCTCCAAACTAGCTCTCCCGGAACCAACAGGAGATATTTGTGCCAATTTCCCACGGTTAGCTTTATCAAGATTCTCACCAACATCGATGCGCGAGCTTCTACGGCTGTGACCGCCGCCCGCACCTTGCGATACCTGCCCGGGTGTAGAAAACCCTGCGGGCAATGGCTTGAACGACAACGTATCTCCCTCGGGGGTGGTTTCTTTTTGCTCTCCCAAACTTTCCTTGGCCAAAATATCATTCATCTGCTTTTCAAGCAACTGTATACCGTTCGCACTAATAGTATTGCTGCGACCTCTCCGCCTCCGATCCGTGTCACTATCCGAGGTATCGGACAACGAACCCCTCCTAAGTCGAAGGAAGTCATGGTGGCTATGAGTAGAATTATGATGCTTGTGATGCATTCCCCGCAAATCTTGAATCTTCTGCCGAGCACGGTCTCTCGCGCTGGTGTGGGACATTTCGATGTCCGCTTTCGTAGCTTTGGGGTCCTCAAAATCCATACTAGCTCTATGGTGGTCTACCTCATCCACAGATACCGGCATACTTAGCGTAGGCTTGAGAGGCTCGCTTATCTGATGTAATGATGGCCTATGGGATACCGGTTTCTGGAAGATTTTCCCGTAGTTGCGGTCTTCGATTAGATACTTGTTGTCACCCTGCTCAAGCCAATAGACATCCGCAATCATGTCTGCTGGGTTTAGGCTCCAGTCAATTCTGGACCTTTGAGGCTTTGCTGCTACAGAACTTGATCGCGGGAGACTAGAAGCCGAGAGGTGCTGATGATCTTGATCTTCATCTGCCCCAGGAAATCTTGGCAATGGGGGTGACTCAGTCACCGAAGGTGAAGTAGCTGCAGATGCCGCAGTTTCGTCAATCCAGTCTGTGACCCTAGACACATCACCAAATCCCTGTGCCTCCCCATCAATTATTTTCCGTTCACGAGCACGAACCTTCCGGTTGCGAATATATTGTAAAGGGTTATAGGGGCGGCCTAATTCCCGGCGCTGGGAGGTGTGAGCATTTTGAGGCGAACTAGCAGACACAGGGGATCCTGGGGGACTAGAGGTCGAGGGTCTAGAGCGAAGATCTTGTTTCAAAGGCGGGACAAACTGCAGGAGTCTCCTATATTGTGCCATAAGCTCGAGGTGCTCCTTCGCCCGCTGAACCCGATTACGGGTCGAGGATGAGATGTGGTAAGTGTAGTTACCCTCATGCTCAAAAGTAGACTGAAAAGGGCTGTTCAGTCTGGGACTCGTTACATTCCTCGGTGACAGCCCTAGTGCAATTTCCGGTTTAGGGGTAAGCACGCTTGAGGTCCGTCTTTGCTGTTGGAGGTGCTGCCTAAGGCCACCTCCACCCGGGCTGCCAGGAAGAGGAGTGAGACGTGGGGGGGCGGGATTCGAAATGTTCCTCCTAGAGAACGACTGCCTAGATTCGCTCAGGCTGAGAGCCATGTTCACGATTTGGGTTGAGTCCATATCAAGCGGCGCGGAAGTTGGCCTCATAGACAAGGCGATGGAAGCGGATTTGCCCCCCTGACTATACCGTCTCTCATCGCGATAATTAGGACCCGGATGAGATGACAGCTGCCCACTGCCCGAGTCGGCCATACCCTGTGACTCGATGCCGAGCCCAACATCGGGGTCGCCCCCCAAGGCCGATCGGTCGAATGCGTTGAAAGGGCTCTTCCCCCTTCGACTGCTCTCAGGCGCGAGAGACCGTCTTCGTGCCCCATCTCGACTTGCCGGGTTGGACTTGGAACCGCCATCAACTATATTGTTCAGCAGAAAACCACCGCTCTGTCGCGGCTTATACGATCGACGACGTCGCTGTCCATCATTTTGAGAGTCTCTGGTCCCATGCTCTAGGGTGGGCGGGTTCGAAGTCAGATCGTCAGGGTCATGGGGAGGGTAGTTCGCGATGGTGCTCGACTCTCCCGTCTCGTAGCTGCCGTAGCTCTTGGAGGATCTAGACGTGGAGGCTCGGGGGAGGTGTTGGGTATTTCCGAAGTTTGAAGGTGGATTATGTTCATTGTTGACCATGGCGCTCATAGCTTTTTGCTATGTTGGGCGATGATGTCCTCTCGAGGCAGTGTTATCGTTGGAAGAGGACTTTATCTCGGCTGGCAGGTGGCGTCGGAAAAGGGTAGACTAGACATGGTGGTGGATCGGTGTCAAGGATAGGAGGCGGATGACGATGAGGATCTCTGTCAGAAGACAAGGGGAAGGGGAAGGGGTAGAAGGGAGGAAGGGCGGGAAAAGGAAAGGTAGTATTTCGCAAAATAAAAACCGATCACGACAACATCAACGCCAACGTCGAAGTTGTAGAGAAAGAAAAAAAAAAGAAAAAAGAAAAAGAATAAACGGGAAGAAAGATAGGTATTATTACGATGACAATAATGTTTTTTTTTTGGTTATTTTTTCAAAATACTATGGGCTTCTTGTATCATAATAGCTGGTTTACGTGGGTTTGGTTGAGGCTTGATTTGATAATGAGTCGGGAATGAATAAAGTGATGTTAATCAGATGAGGGCGCGCGCTTGATTTGGGTTCCAATTCTTTTTTTGGAGAAGTGCCAAGCCAAAGCCAAAAGCCAAGCCACTAAAATACGGTTGACCATAGCGCATTGTTGGAAAAAACTATTTTTTCATTAAGTTGACCCCTAACGTGAAAATAATATGCATATATACCATATAAGTATGCATATAAACGAAAAGATATAAGCTTAACAAAAAGCTAAACATTCTAATCGGCGCATTAGCTACTTAAGTACTATTAGCAACTATAACATTTTTATAATGTCAGCAATTAAGTTAGCAACGAAAATTTTTTTAAAAATAAAAAAATAAAAAAATAAAAAAATAAAAAAATAAAAAAATAAAAAAATAAAAAAATAAAAAAATTGTTGGTAGGTGTACGTACTAAGAAAAGATAGAAATAACAAGTGTGAGAAACGGTTGTATATTCGTGTCTAAGGAAGGAACTATCTGACTGAGATTGCGCAGGAAGGCGCAACCTATTTATGTGCGGGGTACATGGTGACTTCCTGTCCTTGTCATGCAACCATCAAAAATAAAAAAATAAAAAAATAAAAAAATAAAAAAATAAAAAAATAAAAAAATAAAAAAATAAAAAAATAAAAAAATAAAAAAATAAAAAAATAAATAAAAAAAGGTTGCTAATAGCTATAGTATTATAATATCGACTTTATGTATTTAAAGAAAGTAGAAAAATAAGGATATGGGGTATGCCTAGTTATAGAAAATGAGTTTTTTCCAACAATGCGCTATGGTCAACCGTACTAAAAAGGAGAGTGGGGGGGAATGAGAGAACCCCTATGTATACCTGCTAGGTTAGGTAGGTACCTGTCTATGCATGTGAATGCGAAGACTTTATGATTTGTCGGGTTTTACAAAGTGGGGGAGAGTTGCACAATCTACAACTATAAACTACTACCTACATGACACTACTATCCTTGTTTGCTGTTTAAGCATATATCGAGTTAATAGTACGAGTCAATAGTACGAGTTCATAGTACTGTAAAATAAGCAATTATTCAACATGTCGTCATCCTATAAAGATTCCCTAACCTACTAATACCCGAACCCGAACCTATCTACATAGTGTAATGCGAAACTAAACTCCGCTTGCCATAACAACACATCAAAGCACGTACAACAATATATATATTGTACACGCGTCCAATATCGACAACATTCTTTTATAGGATGGAAAACCCCCTTTTGCTTCTAACATTCCACAATATAGTATCGATCCTCGAACAAATAAAATCAAAACACATCCTCTAGGTTGTGTCTTACATGTGTCAGTTTAGGTTAGTATATACTACTTAGCATGATCTATTATAGTGTTCATATAATGACATCTGACCCTCTGTTGGGTACATACGGAGCATATGCCATATAGCCTATAGGTTACCAACTTCAAGTTGAATGCTTTCTCTCTACCTCATATTCACATGCCATCTCCTCTACTTAAACCTAGCTATTTCTTTGCAAACTACTCGACATCCCCTTCACCATCTCATACAACGCCCAAGCCCCCGGATCCGGCAGTTCCGCTGCTTCCGAAATGTACGTTGCTCTCCCGAATCGGGGCTTGAGGTATCTTGTGGCCTCAGCTTTCTCCTGTGCCACTCTTGCCGCAAAGTGAAAATCATTGGTTTCTGCAAATGCCTCTGCAAAAGGTAGTAGCACATCCATCACCGTCCTGTCACCCTCCCTTGCTGTTACGATGTGGATACCCCGATCTGCGGGTCCACATATCCAACGACTAAGCAACATGCCAACATGCAGGAATGAAGGCGAGTGAGGGGTTAGGACTGAAAGAATGAATAATAGGTCCAACACATCGGAGGAGGTCGGCGTTGGGCGTCGACACTCATGCTTTGTATATTTAGAATATTGGAATACGCGCCAACGGCTAAAAGATCTTATAGGCGGAGGACTAAGCTACCCGTCTATATAGAGAGCTAAAGATCCCCTCGCAAAAATGGGAAGGAGGATCTGGTACGGCCATTCTAAAACAATTATTCTAGTTTTTAATACAGGCACATTACCCCTTAACACTTGCACTGGTGTATGTTTTAAGTGTAGCCACAGCCTCACTTAGTGCCTGGCTATACGTGGACGCATCGAGTGGTGTCACCCCCAACTCAGCTATCTTACTTTTCAAGCACGTCGTGAAGGCCGAGAGCAAGATGCCGAAAATTGCTCCCAGGGTTCCTCCCATGTCGTCTACGGCTTCTGCTGTCGAAAATAGAAACTCTAGGACAGAACCACGCTGGGCGACACCGTTGTCTAAATTCCGGATAATTGCTACCAATCATGAGTTTGAAATTCATCGAGTCGGGGCCAGAATCTGGCTCACCCTCGCATACGCCTTGTACAGCCTCACCACAGTCCCCATCACCCATTACCCTGTCCCACGCAGAGAGGTCGGGTTCGGCGGCGATCGCTTCTTTGCATCCAGACCGGATAGCATCGTCGAGAAGTTCTGGCTCGACTGTTCTCCAATTAGTCCATTACCCCTAACCTAGACGTGTAAGCACTGCTATACCTAGAATATCACCCTCACTTAAGGGAGTCTTCTTTGACCCATGCAAGTTTGCATCAATTTTGGTAGCAGATATATCTTTCTCCGATGTTGAGCTCTTTTTGGATAAAAAGCACGGGTTTGGCCAGGACACAGCTGTTGTTTGCGAATCTAGAAGTTCTAGAAGCTCTTCCACCTTCGAAGATGACCCTTCAGCTGCCCTCGATACATTGCATAATGATATAGAGAATCCCGGTGCGTTCAGCTATGTTTTAAAAGTCCCCGGAAATATTCTCTCTGGTTGGATTTTCCATCTTGATCTTAGGAATATTCGTATTAATTAGCTAGCCCCCACTGCACCCAGGCAATACGCACCAAGTTGCTTGATAATTTCGTCAGTGAGAGCACCGAGCTCTAAACTAGATAGTCCACCATAGTTATTAACCAACAACACGACCGAATCATCTGCATTTTCAAATGATACGAAGGCACGTCCCGGATCGGTGGGATCGCACAAAAGCCCCAAACAACGGCCGATCAAAGTTTCAACGGAAGGAAAAGGAGAAATCTGCATAGAAGCCTATACCACTCGTCAGAACCAATTGTGATTCATATCACAATACAAGGTTTGTCCTCACCGGTTCATTATGGATTCCCGATCCTACCATACAAACGTTGTCAGGGATAGATTCGTGTTTTTGACGACCGGGAACGTGGCAGTGATCTAGAGTTGATCCGATCGATACCGTCTAAGCATTGAGAGCCCGTCCGATTTCGACACACCTCTGGAAGCTATATTTCTTCGCTGCGGCTGCGCAAACAATTTTCATGCCTAGTATATAATAAGCCTTAATTTGCTCAAGTACAAATGGGACAACTCATCTCACCAATGACGTGGCCGGGTAACCCTCTTCGCTCTACTGCACTAGACTTGCTCCTCCCTATAGAAACATCGTCTGCCTGGGGGAGAACAACTATGTTTTTGCAGAGACCTTTCGCCTTAGCCTTTTCTGCAGCCCGACCAAAATGTAGTTTGTCGCCGGTGTAGTTCGTAATCATCAAAATAGTGCCTTTCGATGATGGGCTGGCTTCTATCGCGGCGAGGACTTGTTTGGTGCTCGGCGAAGCAAAGATATCTCCGCATGCCACTGCGGATAGTAAGCCTTCGCCCACGAAGCCTGACCACAATATAGAAGCAAAAATAAATTAGTTGATTAAGTACCCAATCGGGGTATAGAAAGACATAGACTTGGCATCTTCTCTATAGCTTGTGGTTCTCTCAAAGAGAGAGGGAAAAGAGAGAATGATTGTCTCCAAACGAGTAATATAAAGCAAAGTTCGGATTCCTATAGACATACTGCTGGTTCGTGGCCAGATCCACCACCACTGATGACCGAAACGGCATCAATATCATTATGAGTGCAATGCACAACTCTCTCTGATTCAATCAAGGATAGGTGCGGATTGGCAATAGTCAGGGCTCTTAGTGCCCTTGGCACAAGGGTGTTCGCCGCAATATCCGGAAAGTAATGCTTGCTAGACAGTTTCAAAAAGTTTTCGCGAGAACATGAAGACAGTTTTTCCTAACACCAGCACACTTCACGATAATTTTGAGCGTCACGGCCCTCCATATTTGAATGCCTTGTCCTCAGCGGCTCGGGAGGGCATAATTTCGGGGTTCCTAGTTAAATCACGGAAGCCAGTCCGCATCCGTGATGCAGCCATAACAATCTATCCCCCAGCCGAGATCCTATACTTCGTTTCCGCCCTGGACTATCACATTCGAGACCTTGTTGGGCTTATTACTCTGACCTGAAGTCGCGATATATCTTCTTAGGAGGCGTAGGTTCCCTCAAGGAGCCATTGAGCCTAGACGAACGTCGAACACGTCTTACAACCACTAGTATGTCTGTCTATTAAAGGGCAAGCTCATGAGGGTGCCGCGTCTCGCGTCCCAGTCCTTCCTAGGGCCCTCCACACTTCAATGCGGGGACTCCAAGCTGTGGGGATTGTTGAGGAGGCTCCACGACTAGGCCAAGATAGTTTAGGTTTCCCGGCTGATCACCTGGCTCAATGTAGTGTTTCTCTGCTCTGACATGCCGTACCCCGAGTCGCGAAACTCCCCTTCTTGTTGATAGCTCCCTAACACCACCTTCACCGGCAGGCGTCTCGGCGCTGCGCAAGCCCCCAGCGGATGATTATGGATCGGGTAGGCTCGACGACGAACCATGATGGAACCATCGGATCTGAGTCCGTCGAAAGCGAGGACCCGCCGAAGAAGAGGATCCGCAAATCCCGGAGCCGTGGTTTGAGGACCAAGACTGGATGGTGAAAACAAGTCCCCAGATTTTACCTACACTACTTTTGACTGTTTTTTTTTTTCCCCAGAAAAATATCGGGCATATGAGCTAACATGACGTTATATTCCGGGGGACAAAAGCTTGACGTGTCGCAAGCGTCATAAGAAATGCGACGAGAAAAGTACGTATCGTACCGTATCTTTTATTCTTCTGTCCCTTTTCTTTTTTCGTGTTCCTACATACTGCTTGTTTCACCCTAGGTTAAACTAATTGGGCCAATCTAGCTCCTATATGTGGACCATGTTCCATCTCCAGCCGGGATTGTGTTTACGCGGACGCATCTAGACCCAACTCTATCCCTCACACCACCAAAGCTCCTCCTCAAGCGCCTAGCTATGCAGTCAGCAAGGACGCAAGCACGTCGTCGTCTATAGTGCCTCATGAGGTTACTATACAAGTCGCATCGACACAACATGGGCTTCTACCTCTCTCTGAAAAGGCCCCGTCACAGCCCAGTCCTGCCTTCACTGCGGCGGACTCATACCAATACGGCTATTCGCCAGAGACTGTCACCTCTGAGCTGCTGTCGGCGGATCTAGCATCGACAAAATGGCTGGATCTGCTCGCAACCGATGCAGCGCAGGCGGACGGGGGTTTCTCTCTGGTCCCCAGCCAGATGCCAGAAGGAAGTTTGCCCCATGAGAGCTATAGAGCAGAGTTGGCCAGGACTAACAGACTCCAAGACCCGGGTGGTGTAGCAGCGGTGGCAGCAGCAGCAGCAGCCACCACGGCTGCTGCTGCAAGTGAGAGACATGCATGGCAGTCGGATCAGGATATCGTTCTGCAGAGTCACGAAGCCGCGCTTTTCCGTACATTCGCCGAGCGAGCTGCGTTATGGGTAGGGTGTCATTGTGCCAAAAAGAGGGGAGACTCGTTGGAGGAGAGTATCACAAGCTAATTTTTTTGTCCCGTTTTACGAGTAGCTCGATCTCTTCGACCCTATGAAGCATTTTTCCACTTATGCAACGCGACTTGCAGTAAGGTTTTATCCGCCAACCTTTTGTTGATATGGTACGGGAATTAAAAAAATGGTTGACGTCTATAGTTACGAAATATGGGTTTAATGAAAGCCATCTTGGCCCTGGCGGCTCGACATAATGCCATGGTACGGGCCAACTCGGGACAGGGGGACGCAGATCCAAGCGAAGCTATACAGTACTATTATGAGACACTTCACTATGTCCAGACGGCTTTGAAGTACAATAGCTATGCCCACTCGGAGGAATTACTGGGAACGGCCCTAGTCATCTCAACTTACGAAATGCTCGATGCATCCGATAGTAACTGGCAGAGGCACCTAAAAGGAGTGTTTTGGATCCAACGCTCACAAGATGTGAACGGTGCTTCAGGGGGGCTTAGACAGTCTGTCTGGTGGGCGTGGCTACGCCAGGATGTGTGGGCAGCGTTCCGGGAGAGACGACGATGCTTCAGCTTCTGGCGGCCCGTGAAAGACTACCCGGAGCTGAACCAAGACGAGCTGGCAGACCGAGCGATCTACCTGCTATCGCAAGCAGTGAATTACTGCGCTAATGTAGAGAGCGCCATAACAAACCCTGAGGCCATGGCGCGGCGTGCAGAAGCGGGGGACATACTCATGGGCATGCTGGAGCGGTGGAAGTCGTTCCTAGGACCCAAATTCTCTCCCCTGCCTTCGGCGTCAACTGGATCAACGGTATTTGAGCCGATATGGATACACCCGCCGCAATTTGGAGTAGCTATACAGGTCTATAACTTTGCTCGAATATTAATAACCCTCCATCGTCCGGCGGTGGCCGGGTTCGACGGATTCATGAAGACCCAGGTTAGTCTAACTTTATATTCCCACACCTGCACGAAAACTCCTCTTGAATCAGTTGTCAATTGACTGTAGATGTACCCCTACCAGAGGATATTATCGGAGGCGGTAGCTACTATATGTGGCATAGCGATGGAACTGAAGGACGAGGGCTGTCAGATATTGTCGGCACAATGTCTGTTCGGAGGTGAGTTTCTAGGCCTTAGAGCCCCCCATACCGGGGTGATTTACCGAGGGTGGTAATGATTAATAAATATTTTTATACAGCCGGACTCTGTGCCCAGGACGACGTCAAACGAGAAACGATTATCTCCCTCATTGATGCTTGCGAGGCGAGAACAGGCTGGCCTATGGCCACCTTACGAAGCGAGTTAAGGGCGGAATGGGCTAAGACTATTTGAAATCATGGAAACACGATGATACAACTTCAGTCGCTTCCTATCATTTCTTCTTCTTTATTGGCGTTTTGTTATTTTAAGTTCGAGGTGAATGGACCGATACCATATCTGATTTTCTATTTGTACCAAGGTCAGCATAAATTGGGGAATACTGAGAAGGAAACAAAATGCAAATGTTTGAGCGCGGGGAGGTTAGGCGCAGGGGTGTTACATTATTATTGGTGTAATGACTTCAATATTTGGCGGGATTGGAAAAGGGGGCAGAGGTGGGCAGTATAGTCTCGTATCTACGTCAACGGTGGAAACCTCCTTTTTAAGGGGCCCTGGATAATAAAAGGATTACGTTCGGACTTCGAGATGCCTCATTTTCAACCATTTAAATATGTTCTAAAAAAAGTACACAAGACTGGCTCGAATGCGAGGACTATGAAAAGAAGTTGGAGAGGCAAGACTCACTAACCTGGAGTTTCTCATAGTCAGGTAGTCTAGGTGTTTGTCATTGTCACCTAGACTACCTGACTATGAGAAACTCCAGGTTAGTGAGTCTTACTTCGCCAACTTCTGATATGTTAGACTCTATTAAGGTATATACGTTTTCTTTTAGAAGTTTGCCCTTGTGCGGCTTCCCAGCCAACAGTAAGCCTTTACTCTTCATCCTCTTAGGCGTATAGCACCCTACCCCTTTTTCCCTCCTCATACGCATTTCCCTATAAACACACCCACCTCAGGGAGTAAGCCCTTCACGCTTCTGTTGCCTCCTCCTCATAATCACTTATAGCTTGTACCTTTGCCGCAGAAGCTGAATTCTAGAAACAAGCCAACGTTCATATTGAATTGGCAAGAATGTGTTATCATATCTAGCACTTGTCTAAGCACTTTCCCTGCCCCCTTTGCAACTATAACTGATAATCACCGGAGGTCATATCAAACCTCACCAACGACCACCGCACAACGAAACTGAAGTAAAAGAGAAGAAAGGAGAAACTAAACTCACCGGATCAAACCGATACCCAACCCACTCTTTAACCAACCTCCTCGCTAGCTCCAAACCCACGACTCTCTCCCCTAGGCACAGGACCTGCGCATTGTTGCTCAACACCGCCCTCTCGACGCTGAAGCTGTCGTGCGCCGTGACTGCGCGCACACCCGGCACCTTGTTCGCCGCGATCGCGACCCCCAGACCCGTCTTACACACGAGCTACTGCCTGCGCTGCTGCTACCGCGTAGTGTGGGTATGCTGTCTTGTCGGAAGCGCTCTTCGGACTTGCGTCCGTGACGCTGGATACGCGCGGGTCGGCGGCGAGGTCTGCAGCTAAGGCGGTCTTGTAGAAGCCGGCGTCGTCGCCGCCGAGGATGATGCGGAGGCCCTGGGGGGGAGGGGGCAGAGGTGGACATTGTTAGTGAGGTCGTGTTGTTTAAGAGAAAGGGGGCGGGAGGGGCGAGAAAAGGGGGAGTTGAAGAATCGGCAGGATAATATGGGTTGGGATGGGCACCTCACGATACTAGACTCCCCCGTACCTGGGCGGCCATGAGGCTGCACCTAGATACATATGATAAATCCAATCATCTGTCCATGCTCCCCCCCTTTCCCCCTTGCTATACTTCAAGCTCTCCGCTAACATACTAGTCGCATATAATACACGTGGTTCAAACTTACGCTAAAGACATAACGGTCCCGAGGCCTTGGACGAGGAACGGATGCCAAGACGTTGCTGGAGCGGTTCGTGCGGTATGTCTAAGCTAGCCCCCTAGCCGCGACCTCGAGACGCGGTCGTTGGAGAAAAAGATGTGCGGGGATCGTGGGGGGGATGGGGTTCGCGGGGTTCGCTCTCCGTGCCTTGATTTCTACGGTACAGCGAACCGAATCCTCCACCCCCACGATGGGTTTAGATAGCGTCGTGTCGAGGGCACGAATGAGCTCGACGGCATCGTCGACGTCGGGCGGTTAGATATTACGGCTATTGTTTGCCTAGTTTGAGGACCCATCACGGATTCATTACTTTCTCAATCGAAAAGAATTAAAAAAATATTATCGTCACGAGGGAGTCTAAGAAACCAATATATCCATCCGACACTAAAAGTGAGGAATTCCTTACGTACCATTTGCGCTGTTGTTACGACAGTGGTTGTGATTGTGGAACAGAAACCAGCTCCAGCTCTTGCTATAGCACTCCCTATCCAGTTCAACTTTGTGTACCAGTATACTCTCGTTTTACGCATCATCGAATTTTCAAGATGGAGTGGAAGAAAGACAACAAAACCTACCAGATCCTAAAAGCTGCTGAAGAGGGTGGTTACGGGGTGGTAGCACCCATAGCGTGAGTAGCTAGCTCAGCTTCCCCCTATTCCTATTGCACTTGTCATTCCCACCGCCCCTCCCCCTTTCTATTCTCCGCCATTCCCGCACTAACACCCATCCCAGTTACAACATCGAGTGCATCCTAGCCTTCGTCCGCGCTGCGGAAGCCAAGCGCTCGCCCCTGATCCTCCAAGTATTCCCTTGGGCCATAACCTTCAGCTCGGGCCTGCTCATCCACGCGGCCGCGCACGCCGCGCGCAGCGCCAGCGTGCCCATCGCGATCCACCTCGACCACGCGCAGGACGAGGCGCTGATCCGGCACGCGGCCGACGCGCTGCCCTTCGACTCCATCATGGTGGACATGTCGCACCACGAGATGGCCGAGAACCTGGCGCGCACGCGCGAGCTGGTCGCGTACTGCAACGCCCGCCGCATCACCACCGAGGCCGAGCCCGGCCGCATCGAGGGCGGCGAGGACGGCATCGCCGACACCGCGGACCTCGAGGGCGCCCTCACCACCGAGGACCAGGTCGACGACTTCCTCGCTACCGGCATCGACTTCCTGGCCCCGGCCTTCGGCAACGTGCACGGCGAGTACGGCGCCCGGGGCGCCGTGCTGGAGTACGAGCGCCTCGAGGCGGTAAGGCGCCGCGCCGATGGCCGTGTGCGCGTCGTGCTTCACGGCACTAATGATTTCCCCGAGGACGTCATGAAGAAGTGCATCGCCGGCGGCGTGTCCAAGGTCAACGTTAATAAGCTCGTGCTCGACGACTATCTAGCTCACCTCAAGGCAAAGGCCCCGACGGCGTCGCTGACGACGCTCATGGAGGAGGGCGTGAAGGAGATACAAAAGTTGGTGGAGTGGCAGATGGATGTGTGTGGGTCCACGGGGAAAGCCTGAAAAAAAGGGAAAAAAAAGGGGGGGCGGAAGTGAGGGGGTGGAAGATCGAAACTTTGGTATATTTTGTACTAGTAACGAATTTTTCTTTTTCTTTTTTTGCCCCCATCTAACCATTCACATTCATAACGTCTTTTTTTGCGATGATTTCAAAATAATCAGTGCTTTGTTCTTGCGAATATAATTGCTAGAATGCGAGGTATGCCGTAGGTGCTAACTGGAGGTCACATACAATGTCCCCCAAGTATGGTACATATCTGACCACCATCATATCCATAATCTAGCTCTCACACTGTGCTAGATTATTGAGGACGGAGTAAAGAATAGCATTTTCGTTCTCTAATGTTACACGATAATATCAGGCTCAATACTCACAATTAAGGCCTACATCCTTTGGCTATTGCCTCGTGCCTCTAACAGCGACGCTACCCACATATGTGTCTCTCACGACTGCCGACGGAAAACAACCTGATTATCAGGCAACTTGTCCCTCTCCACATCCTCAGTTACTCCGCACCATCGTATGTGACCTGTCTCATGCCATTTTCCACCACGCAGTGCTAATCCCTGGCTCAGTGGAGCACGAGGAACCGAACCCCTGGCCACGAGGCCACGAGGAGGCGTTGGGGAAACTCCGTCCCATCTGCCATCTCCATCCGATGCGATGATTACTCATGATATCTGACCAATTGTACGATAGCGCATGTCCTAGAAGAGTAATAAGTTTTCTCTGGTGTACATGAGACAAGCGTCCGCGATGTGGGGGAAAAGTGGTAGCGTGGACTCGGGGTAACGATCCTGTTTGTATGTTTGGGTATCTAAGCTTTAGTTATGTTTTGTATACATTTTTCACCTGTCCTAAGATCTCTAAGGCAAGTATAAAGAGGCCTAGGGCCGAGAATTAGAATTCTTCGGGTTAGGTTCTTACATAATTTGAATCTGTCGTAGGGTGTCATTTTGGTGGGTAAACTATTTTCAGTTTCTCCTCATACAAATCATACAATGGCATTCTTTTAGGGCCATAGAACGCCAGGCTGCACATTAATGCTATAAAACTATATATTATTGGTTTATCTTCAAAAAGTAAAAGATGAGTACCACTATAATACTTTCGTAATATGAAACCCGCATCTATACCGGTCCGCAAGAGAATTGATACTAGATTTTGGTAAATCTAACCCCAAAATTAGATTTCAGCAAAGCTAGGCCCAGAAAAGACGCGCAATTCATCATAGTTTCCCTTCATTTTTCAACCCGGTAGTTTCACTGACGGGTGCAATAAGAAAAGTTCTCTCTCTTGCTAAGCGAAGACAAGGAAGAGGAAGACCTCCCTATAAAAAGCTTCATCATAAGTGAAAAGATTCTAAAAATAAAAGTTTTGTTAAGCCAAGAGTAAAGTGTGATTAGTCAGACTACAGAATAGGGAAAAGAGGAAAGTGAAGAGAATTCACCACCTACCCTCATCTCGAGACTCCTAGAAGCTGCCTACCTTAGGTGAACCGAAGTCCCGAGTGGAAAATCTCTCAAACCATATCTATTTATATTAGTATTGATAGTATGTCACTTAGCAAATGATATTTAGGCATTTTAATGCCTTGTTGCAATGAATTTTCCTTGTCATATAACGCACTTACCTATTTACCCCTTAGCTAGAAAATGGGCTCCGTATTGATAATGTTCAAAGAGTAAACACGTACGAATCTTGCCATACAGCATTTTCCCTTCCCTAATTCTCACCTGAAACATGATACATCCGAATAGATAGACACCTTTGAATATACTTATGACATGACTACCTATTACTTTTAGGGAATAATGAGGTAAGAAATTTCTTAGGTCTCAACTAACATATAAAAGATACGCCAGATACAATCGCTGGAGTTTATAATGAAGTATGAAGTGTCACTAACCTGAAATCTCATATTGTTGTTTCAAGCATGTCCTCTCTACATATATCAGACTGTCTGCAGAGATTCAGAAATTTAGTTCTCGCCTCTTTCTTCTATTACCATATATTTAAGAAGCAGTGTCAGAGGCTTTTATAGGCCACGATCAAACGACATCTATCAAACTCAAGTTAGAGTAAAGCAAGCCTACTACATACCTATATATACAAAATGTCTAGTCTAAACCTTCTTTTTTATCCAACCAAAGGCTAGTCTCATTAAATTCATCATCCCCTCATCACCCCAGGGCTACATATTTGCCAAATCTTTTTGAACAAGACGAGAATAGTACATCGAAGACCGAAGATAAATCAATCTCCTCTAGTTAGTATAGGAATTCGAGATGTAGTACCATAATAATGCAAATTTGAAAGTGGGGTTATTTTACTATTTAGTACCTGATAGTCCGCCTCCCTCAATACCCAGCACCTGCCTCTAAGATGAGGTCGAAATAGTATCCCCGGATATTTATTCGTACCTAGGCGGAGGAATTATTCATGGCTCATAGTAAGGCAAACCCGGTATAGGCGAAAGGATGGTAAGGACACAACCGTGAGAAAATCATCAAGTCGTCAAAGTCAAGGTGGACCAGAAGACAGAATTAATAATTTGATTCAATATACGGTACTCACTAGAAATGCACCTTTGTCATTCATCGAATAGCAAAAGAACAAGAAATATTGAAAAATAAAATAAAAAGCAAAAAATAAACAATCAAACGCTTTATTTCTATTACACTCTATGATAGGTAGTGCTACAGGTATCAGAACATGTCCCTCCCTCACGGCAACTACACCAGCGACAACGTCCCCTCCCCACTACCAAGCACCGACGATGCCCGCGATAGGAATGTCGATACCGGTAGTATACGTCGCCGTGTCGCTAAGCAAGTACACATAAGCGCCGCCGAGCTCCTGCGGCAGAGCGAGGCGGGGCATTCCGCCGTAGTACTTCATCTTGGTGTCCCAGTCGAGGCTCGTCTCGACGTAGTAGGTGAGCGCAGTCTTGACGAAGCCGGGGGATATGCTGTTGACGCGGATGCCGTACTGGGCCCACTCCATGGCGAGGGTGTGCGTCATGTTGCGGACGGCGGCCTTGGTGCCGCCGTAGGGGGCCGAGGGCGCCGCGCGGTTGGGCCGGTACGACGTCATCGAGGCCGTGAACACGATCGACCCCCTGGTCTTGAGCTCGATGAACTTGCGCGCCGCCGCCGTCGCGCAGATCCACGACCCCCGCACGTTGAGCTTGTACAGCGCCTCGAACTGCTCCATCGTGAAGTCCAGCGCCGGCTGGTGCTTCGTCGCCCCCGCGTTGGCGATCATCCCGTCGTACCGCCCCTTCACCGCGGCGATTTGGTCGATCGCCGCTTTCACGCTCTCCTCGCTCGTCACGTCCGTCTTGATGTACTCGAGCCGCCCCGGGTACCGCTTCGATAGCGCGGCGAAGTCCTCGCCTGGAGTCGAGATGTCGAGGGAGAACACGGCACCTGCCGAGTTGGCGAGGCAGACTTCGGCTAGGCCGAGACCGATTCCTTGGTTTGCGCCGGTGACTGGCGGAAGGGATGGGGATAAGCACTTTGGCCAGGAATAAGAGCTGTTTTATCAGGAGAAGCTTACTCGAGATGACTTTCTTGTCTAACGTTATCTGCCAGTTGTGGCCGGGCTGTGGGAGCGTGCTGGGATAGTTGTCGGCTACCGTAGGAGCAGCATCGCTGCCCGTAGCAGATGATTCAGCAGTGGGTGACATTTTGTGTAGATAGCGAGGGAGATGTGATGTGAAGGTGTGTAAAGGGAGACTCGGGAGATGTGATGTGAAGGTGTGTAAAGGGAGACTCGGGAGAGAGAGATGGAGGATTAGAGACTTCGCAAGAGATGAAGTTCGACGGATGATTAATGGAAATGGTTGTGAGAAAGACACAAATCCTCTTTGCTACGTGCTTTTAAAGAGAGGGAAGAACACTATAGTAACACTATGATGCAAGAATTCCCTCGAACTACCCAAACCATCCCCTTGACTCCCGTCATCCTTCCCGGGGTGCTCCATATATCTAGGTACTTACGGGTCCCAGCAGCCAACACACTAAGGACGCAACCAAGATTTCGTATGCTCTAGGGCCACTGTCGCATGATTCTTGCACTTCAGCACCAAGATATACCGCGTTACGGTACGTCCGGCGAGTTGGCCGGTGAATATAGTCGTGAGTAGTATGCAATGCTCTCGCGGGCGGGAGGATGTTGCCTCGAGTCGCGGGCACTCTCCCCGGATTATTTCCCTCTAGTCCCGCTCGGGGTGGACTCTGAGCGCTGCAACGTTCTCAGCTGATGGCCGCGTCTCGATGCTACCGGGCGCTTACCTAACCTAACATTTATATGCGTGTTGGTGACCGGCGACATGGGTTGTCCCAACGAACAATACGCAGCTAACCCAAACCAGTTCTGAGAGAAACGAAGACCCAGTTCTGCCTCGTAAGATTATGCGGAGTCCCCATGGTGACCCCAAACACCGGCGTTCCCACCCCCATGGGCTTAGGCGACGGGGCTTCTCCGCGAAAATGACGTGAGGCGTCTTTTCTTAGGAATCATTATTTCCGATGGTGTTTTGGGGGAATGGTTCATAAGTCTGTCGTCGTTGATTATAAGCATAAGGCTCGCGATAAGACTTCGTTTTAATCGGGTGCACTTATAGAGAGTCTGATCCTATACCTCGTTCCTGGCACCGGCAATCTCCAGTTTTCCGCAGCTCGAATCAAATTTTTCGAGGCGCCTCTTGAGAAACTTCAAACAGCCGTCTATCATGGGAAAGTCTGACACCAACCATGAACACGCCGAAGACATGGAGATAGAGGCGATTGAACAGCAGAAGCAGCAGCAAGAGCTGGTCGAGACGTATGTGCCCGATACCGAAGAGGAACGGAAGCTCGTCCGCAAGATCGATTTGTACCTGCTCCCTACGATGTGGTTGATGTATCTTCTCTCCTATATGGACAGGACCAAGTAAGCAGCGACATTCCCCTCTTTTAAACCAACTTTGCCGAAATTGAGGCTGACGCGAAAATAACAACACAGCATCGGAAATGCCAAAATCGCCGGTATGGAAGAAGACCTCCAATTGGACTCGAATAGATACTCTATTTCTTTGATAGTGTTCTTCATTGGTTATGTTCTTTGCGAGGTCCCGTCAAAGTAAGTATAAGTTTTTTTTCTTTCACTCACACCAGGATTTGATATTATCCTGCGTAGGGCGCCATATCGATACTAACAAATTAATAGCATGATTCTTGCTCGGACGAAGCCTTCCATATTCCTATCAACCATCATGTCATTATGGGGTATCGTGACAATTGCCATGGCTTGGGTTCCAAACTATCAAGCGCTAGTGGGCCTGCGAGTTGTGGTCGGTATCCTCGAGGCTGGTTTTGCGCCTGGTATGCTGTTGCTGCTGTCCAGTTGGTACAAGAAGTCGGAACAGAGCAAGCGCTTTGCTGTCTACATCTCTGCCGCGATTCTGTCTGGAGCCTTTGGTGGCCTCATTGCCGGTGCCATCACTTCTGGTCTGGATGGTGTACATGGTCTTGCCGGCTGGCGATGGCTTTTCATCGTGGAAGGGGCTGCAACCACAGGGTGGTCGATTATCGCGGGCTTTATCCTTCCAGACTTCCCTGCCAACACCAAACGACTCACCGAGCGTGAACGCGAACTTGCCATTCAGCGGCTGTTATCCGAACAGGTTTCAACAAACTCGGAAGACTCGCCCAAGCCAACACACCTGCAAGCCTTGAAGATAGCCTTGACCAATTGGAGAGTGTGGCTCTTCGTAGTCGGGTATATGGCAGTGGTTGGTTCTTCGACCTTGTCCTATTTTTACCCAACCCTTGTTAACGGTCTCGGATATGATTCTCACCTGGCGCAGTATATGACCATTCCCATCTATATTGCGGCTTTTGTCTGCACCTTGATCACAGGAATTTTCATGGACAAACACCAGCAATGGCGTGGCGTAGTTCTAGGAGCCTGGATGAGTGTAGCAATGGTCTGCGCAATCATCACCTGCGCAGTGTATGACTTTAAGGCTCGGTATGCACTCTTGGTCATCATGGCTAGTGGGCTCTGGGCGTCCAACGGCTTATCACTTGCTTACGCTTCGTCCACTCTTGGCTCCATGCCAAACGAGATTCGTGCAATTGCCTTGGCGTTCATTAACGCCATGGGAAACCTAGCCCAAATTTACGGCGCCTACCTATTCCCTTCGAGCGACAGCCCTAAATATCTGATGGGTTTTGGAGTTATCAGCGGCCTGTGCTTGACTGGCGTTATTTCTTACCTTTCTCTCCATGTTCTTCTTAGGAGATGGCCAGAACGGAGTTAGTTACGGATACCCAAGAAGTATGAATTTTAGTATAGGATTGCAAGCGTATATGCCTTAAGGTGTAAGAGGCAGCGGGCCTGATTGTTTGGTGGGATCTCATGTTACTTTAATCAACTCTTATAGCGGCTGTTTTCAGCCAGGGCTCCTCTTGGTGGTGAGATCTATATAACTCACCATAGACATAGACTATATATCAAATACATTTGTCTACTTTCCCATCTCTACGTAATATACCTAGTTTTTAATGATTATTGATGGGTTTGCCGAACTAGTAACAATTGATAAGTTAGGTACCTAAATAGGCAAGTAGGTTATATATGATATTATAACTTAGAGATTAACAATATGTTCTTGACAAATTGCATATAATAGTGTGTTAAGATCAATGTACGGGATGAGTGATTTAACTAAAAGCGATGTATTGATACATACATAATTATATATATGTACTTGTTAATATGTAAAGAGGTATACGATGAATCCTTCAAATCTAGAGTATAGAATATCACTTACCTAAACACCACACTCGCGATACCTGCTCAATATCTAATTAAATACTACTATGTACTAGTAAAGGATCACGGAGTTAACCGGTCGTATACTCTAGACACGGAGGAATGCGGCCGCTTCGACCCACTCCGGCCCAGGGGCACCCCTTCTCTCCTTGCATAGAGCCGTTAACTCCATACGCAGGATCACAACAGGGAAATCTATAACAGAGATAAAGGTAATTCTCACCGGACCTCTGACTATGTAAATGTCGGTTTAACATAATACTATATAAAAACAAGATAAATATATAAATACTCGTGTGCTACACAAATCCGTGACAATGGACGTTACCTATCTCAATGACAAGACCATCACCCCCCTTATCCATACACTTACCCGTCGAGTACCCCTAAGCATAGTTATACAACCCCCCACCCACCATGCCATCACCCGCCCCTCTAGTCCTCGTCACCGGCGCCAACGGCTACATCGGCGCCCGCACCGTAGCCGCCTTCCTCGCCGCGGGATGGCGCGTCCGAGGCACCGTGCGCTCCCTCTCCAGCCCAAGCGCGCAGTCCCTATCCGCACACCTCGCCTCCTCCATCGCGGCAGGTGATCTCGAGCTAACCAACGTACCCGACATCACCGCACCTGCGGCCTTCGACGCCGCCGTGCGGGGCGTGCGGTCCATCGCGCATCTGGCCACGCCAGTCGTGCTCAACGCCGCCGCCGGCGCAGAGACAGACGTGGAGTACATCATGGGCACCGCGGTGCAGGGCACGCTGTCGATCCTCGAGTCGGCGGTGCGGGAGGGAGAGTCACCAGCCAGCGCGGAGGGGCGAGGCGAAGAAGATGGGGGAACAGGCATCAGGAGCTTCGTCCTCATGTCCAGCATCGCGGCGATCCGGTCCTTCGCGCACGGCGGCGTCTTCACAGAGGCAGACTGGAACACCGAGGCCGAGGAGGCAGTCCGCGAGCTCGGCCCCGCTGCCCCCGTGGTCACCGTGTACACCGCGAGCAAAGTCGCCGCCGAGCGCGCGTTCTGGGATTTCGTGGAGAGGCGGGACCCTGGGTTTAGCGCTACGGCGCTGCATCCCGTGTACGTATATTTCCATCCCCTATTCCCCCCCCCCCCCTCCCCTCTCTCCCTTTTCCCTCAAGTACCACTGCTAACACGCCCCCAGCTGGACCGCCGGTCCCCCCCTCTTCCCACCCCCCACCTCCTCGCAAATCCCCGCCACAACGCGCTTCATCCACTCCCTCCTCTCCGGGTGCGCCCCTCCCCCGGGCCCCGCCGGGTACGGGTACCACGTCGACGTGCGCGACGTGGCGCGGGTTATCTTCTGGGCGGCGACGCACGCGGAGACCGCGCACGGGCAGCGCTACATTCTCGGTGGCGGGGAGGGATGCTACGGGACGCCGGCGACGGCGGCGGCGGTGCTGCGGGGGGCGTATCCGGAGCGGCGGGGGACGATCTGGTTGGAGGGGGGCTGCGTGGAGAAGTCCGAGTGGGGGCGCGTGCCGCCGGAGGAGGAGACGCGGATTGTGGGAGACAAGGCGGTGCGGGCGACGGGGCAGGGGTGGATAGGGTACGAGGCGATGGTGTTGGATGCGGCGAGGGTGTTTGAGGTTTTGCTGTGATGGTGGGGATGGTGATGGTTGGTGAATGTTGTTAGCTTTTATAGTATTCGAAGGGCTTTCCCCCGGACCTTGAGGACGCGCAATGATAATTACGGACTACAGTATATGAGATATTCAGTCAAGTTTGATCTTAATTCATGACTAGCCGTATAGCTTGAATCTAAAACAATATAATAGTATGCATATGATCTGGTCCCCTAATCCTAACCTAAGCATGCACAAATGCATGAAGCGATAACCAAAACGCCGCGATGGTGCCCATGAAAAATACCTTAATACACTGTGATGGCACTCACATAGCCATTCTTCAGCACCTCGAAAACAAGACCTGGGAATCCATAGAGGGTAGTGGTCGAATCTTCGCTCCCGTCTAATTTCTTTGCCGCCATACCTCCACTACTATCCTCCCAACCGCCCAAAAATTCGCAGCTGCTTCCAGGACTATCTCCCCATCCGCGATTAAGAACCATTCCTCGCTGTCGTCTCCTAGCATCCTCTTGTGATGCATATGTACTCTTCCACTCATCGCGCAAACGCTCCTCCATCTCATCAAATAGTGTCTCTGAGTCGATGACGGGGTCTGGGCCCAGATACGCAATCTCCCAGCGGCAGCGGCGATGCCGGTTGAATGGATATGAGCCGGGTACGTTAGAATGAAGAACTAACTTGGTGGCGACCAATCTATCAGGGCTACTATTTTTCAGTGGGTTTCCCCCTGCAGCATGGTCTCCGTTCGCATTTATCTGGCTTGGCGGCGTACGTGAGGGGGGTTGTGGGGGTGATACTAGGATATCGAACCCCAAGTAAAAATAGTTGTAGAAGCATTCTCCGGTAACATTGCCAATAAAATCGTCCTCGATAACTTCGTCTTCAGAATCATCTGATCCCGTGTGCGCCGAGGACTGGTCCGTATCGGTAAGATCATCCGGGCGCCTGTAGTCGCCACCGATTGATCTCGACCTGCTATGGCTCGCTGTCCGTGTCTTGTGGATGTACATCCTCTGGTCGTTTTTACGATATATTGCGTCTGGAGGACCCAACTCGGCTACCAGTTCTTGGGGCGTGGTTTCTCCAAGATTGATCCATGTCGAGGCGTTTGTCCATTTCTTGAACAACTGTAGCCGACCACCTCCATGTATCTTTACTAAAGATACTTCATCAGGGACGATCTCCTTGCTCTTGCTGAATAAGAAAGACGACTTGACGCTCGGAAGAACCTCTGTCCATAATGTTTCTCGTGCATGAGTCCACGACTTCCCGCTGAAGACGGCAACAGAAGAGGCAATCTGGCTAGCGGATGAAGATAAGAGAGACACCACGTCCTTATCTGGGGAGTAGGCTGAGGCGGGCAGAGGGAAACTGAAGGCCACGCCGGGGTATGAGAGGATATATGTGCCAACACCGTTCGTACTGTCCTGATCCGGGGGTATATACTCTCCGGCATAGGTAGGTCCGAACAGCCTGTGATAAACATTCTTAAATGCTGGACCAACAGCCGCTTCGCCACCAGCCCGAGGAGAGCCTAATATCCCTTGAGAGCTCGCGGGCTTGGATATGTCCTTGTCTTGGTAGGTAATGCGATTCTTGGTAAAGTCGATGATCTCGATAAGGCGGAGGCGTTGTTCGGGGCCATCGAAACGTAGCCTAATACCGTTGGCAGGCAGGGTAAGGACTATTGGTTCGGTAACAGGCTGATCGGGGGAATAAACAAGGTCAAGTTTGAGAAAGCGCTGGGGTTCGGCCTTAAGCCTCGTTAGGATATCATGCAGAGATGCGCCGAGCACTGCGAGAATAATAGTTAGTAAGCAAAGACCTAGGTGATGGGTTTAAGTTCTAGAGGTTGGTGGTGAAGACAATACCGATGAATCCAAGGCCGACGTTCGGGTGTAGAGTGGCGGAGAAGAGAGACATGGCGTAAAGGGTAAAGGGAATGGGGCGGATTTCGGGAGATGGTTCTACGGTTCTACGGTTCTACTCTAAGCGCAGGCCGAAGAGATGTGATGGGTCAACCAAGGTTGGTTGGATCCATGAAGGAGAAGAAAGCAGAAGTTGATTAGTAGGGGCTAGGAAAGAGAAGAAGAAGAAGAAAAGGAGGAGAAGGAGGGGAATATTTGATGTCAAGTCTCTAGGTTAGCTAAGTTACTCTGATTAGCCAGAAAGGCTATTGTTGTTCAGAGATGAATTGGTGTAAGGAGGGAGAGTAAAAGGGTTGAAGTTGGTTGATTGATTACAAGAGAGGTCACCTGGAACGTGGGGCTGGCATCGCAACTGAGCTGGCTGGACCAGCTGCGAACGTCATTTGACTAGGGGCTAGATAGGCACATGTCGGATAACTTATAGGTACCTACACTCCACAGATTGCGGAGTAGGTACCTATGTACTATGATGTAGGTTACTTACATAGATTAAGTACATATGTATATACCTACATACATACTTACACTAGGTAGATACCCCAATACCATATTGCTCTACTTTTAATGTACCAAGTAGCTTTGAAGTATTAAATAGTGCTTCTCGTAGAAAATAAATAAGTAAAATATACATAACCTTTTTAAGCAATATACAATTATTAAATGAAGCCATATATATACTTAGCTACACAATTTACAGCACTCTGTATGGTGCCTTACAATAAGTATTTGATCATTTCATACACTACTGTGTACATAAGATCAGTACAATGCAGAGCTGAACTTGTTGCACCCACTTAACAGGAAGAGGGGGGGACATCGATAATGATGATTGGTCTAAAATATACCTAGGTACCTGGTAGGTAGAGCAGGAGACTTCCAACTTAATGGAGGTCTTGCATTGATGGCAATAAAGGTGCTTGAAAACTAAGAGTTAATCATAAATAAATACCTACATAGTAGGTACCTACCTATGTACTATGTATACATAGATTTTTTCAGCTTTTTTTTTTTTCAGAGAAAAAAAAAGTTTGTAATATTTTATACTTTGTACCTAGGTACACATGAATGTTCAGTAATATAGAGTACCGCTAGGTACTTAATCCATATAGTAATGTACATATGTACATGCAGCCAGGCTGCCTAAAGCAGGTACAACTCTGTGGTAAGTTACCACCGTTGCAGTTGCCAGGTCAACCCATAGCTCCTTCTGTTGTGGTCTTTGGTGGGTCAATTACCAAAAACAGACATAAACAGCACAAATTTGATTTGACAAGTGGAACAGTGCACTAAGTCACGCGTCTGTAACTTCACAAATTTCCTTATTCCATATGCATTTCCCCTCCAAACCCTTCCCCCCATGCAATCGGTACTTGTGGTACAGAAGTTAGACCATGTTTGAAATTGGTTCCTTTTTCTACAACTAACTTTTTTCATCATCGCCGTGCCATGACCTTTAATTGACGTGACGTCTATTTCACTGTCTCTCTATCATATGTTCATTTTTTCCCTTTCCTTTCATCGCCGATCCTGTTACCCGTAAACATTATTCCCCCCACCACACCGCACCGTACAATCAGTAACATCATACAATCAATAACAATACCAATAACCAATAACACCTGCGCCGACAATCAATCAAAGCTATCTACACCATGCAGGGCCGCTCTCTCAGGGGCGATAAGCCCTCAGGGTCTTCCAGAGCCACGGCGGCCTCAGCGGCACGGAATAGTGCCGCAACACGTTCTGGTATCCGACCGCCCGCCTCGAGAACACCATCCCTCAGACACCAAGTCGCCACCCACAATGCTGCAGTCGCCGCTAGAATCGATCGTACTGCTGCTCCGTCCCCGGCCGAGTCTATGATGTCCACTGCCACTAGTGGAACTAAGCGCAAGGAACGCGAGTTTGAGGTCCCGGGATTTGAAGAGACAAATATCACTGTTGTCGTTCGATGCCGTGCACGCAATGAAAGAGAAGTCAAAGAAAACAGCGCAGTTGTTGTACGCGCCGATGCTACTAAGGGCAAGCTAGTCGAACTTTCCATGGGGCCCAATGCCTTAGGTGACAAGACGTACAACTTTGATCGTGTCTTCTCTCCGGCTGCCGACCAAAGCATGGTCTATGAGGATGTTGTTCGGCCCATAATTGAAGACGTAAGCACGTCTGCACGCATCAACCTTTTGAGCAGAGCTAATCCGTCTTATAGATGCTTGCAGGGCTTAACTGCACTATATTTGCTTATGGACAGACGGGCACTGGTAAGACATATACCATGTCTGGAGACATGAACACCAACAGTGGCCTCTTGCCGGAGGGGGCCGGAATTATACCCCGAGTATTGTATTCACTTTTCAACAAGTTAGACGGGGATGGATCAGAAAACACTGTGAAGTGCTCCTTCATCGAATTGTACAATGAGGAGCTGCGGGACTTGATCGCGCGCGAGGAGAATACTAAGCTAAAGATATACGACGATACCTCTCGCAAGGGCCATGCTACAACCATTGTCCAGGGCATGGAAGAGTCGCATATTACATCTGCTGTCCAGGGCATCAAACTGCTACAGAGTGGCAGTCAGAAGCGGCAAGTGGCTTCGACCAAATGCAATGACCTTAGCAGTCGTAGTCATACTGTCTTCACTATTACTACCTATATCAAGAAAACCGGGGAGGACGGCGAAGATTGCATTAGTATCGGGAAGCTAAACCTAGTTGATCTTGCTGGAAGCGAGAATATTCAGCGGTCAGGTGCAGAAAACAAACGTGCTGCCGAGGCAGGTCTTATCAACAAGAGCTTGCTTACCTTAGGTCGAGTTATCAATGCCCTTGTTGATCATAGCCCACACATTCCCTACCGCGAGTCCAAACTTACCCGCTTACTCCAAGATTCTCTCGGAGGCCGCACCAAGACCTGCATCATTGCAACCATATCTCCATCTAGGGTTAATCTTGAAGAAACCATCTCAACATTGGATTACGCATTCCGAGCCAAGAACATTCGCAACAAACCTCAGCTGAACCAGTTGATCGATAAGAAGACACTGTTGCGAGAGTTTACTCACGAGATCGAACGTTTGAAGAGTGACTTGATCGCCACGCGACAGAGAAACGGCGTCTATCTATCCAACGAAGCTTACGAAGAATTGACGGTCGAGAGCGAATCGCGACGGATCCAGAACGAGGAGCAGTCTGCCAAGATCGAAACCGTCGAGGCCAATCTACGAAACAAGGTCCAGGAACTCTTTACCCTGACTACAAATTTTATGGGATTGAAAAAGGACCACGAATCCTTGAAGTCTCAGTTTGATGACACCAAAGGTATCCTTGAGAAGACCGACGTTTTATTGCGCAAAACCCGCAAGCTTCTAGCTGAGGAAACTCATGTTCGTGAAGCACATCAGAAGACCGAAGAACAGATGCACGCTATTGGCGGCGAACTGATAAGCACGCTTAACAAGACAGTCAGTCACATCGGAGGCCTGCACGCGAAGAACAGGCGAAAGTCAGATCTGCAGCTCTTGAATCGGGGCAACTGGACAATGGCCCAAATGGAGGTCTCTGACGTCACCAACTTAGTCGAGAGTCGTGTAGAGGCATTCTGCAGTGACCAGCAGCAAGTAATGTCTAGCATTTCAGAACGCATGCAGTCATTCGTCCAGGACGAATTACAGGAGCTTGAGGCAACACAATTACTTTTAGACCAGAACCTCGAACTATTCGCTCAGTCTAAGAAGGAGTTGATGGAGCAGAAGCAGATATCCAAAGAGGAGATGGATGAGACGCTTGAGGGCATTAAAGAGCTTCGAGATAACGTCAAGGAAAGGGTCGGCCACAGTCTTCAGGCTATTGCGACCGCTGCCGAGAAGATCTCTCAAGATGTTCTCACTGAACTAAATACCCTCAACAACCAAGCCCATACATCATACGCATCCCTGGGCCAAGAGTGCAAGGCGATTTTTGAGGCCTTGCTTAACCATCTTGCATCCCAACGACAAGAGTCCGATGAACTCAGAGGACAACTCCAAAACGCCAGCGAGGAGTTTGTTCAGTCAAATGTTTCTATGGCGGCACAAGTGCAACAGATTATCCGTGAAGAAAGGGAACGGTCTGCTGAAGAACGCCGTAATATGTTGGCTAAAATTACTACCTTGATCAATTCCCAGGCCGATGTTCAAGAGTCGCGCTTGACTGCTAAGGCTGCTACCATCCAGCAGAACGTTCAGGATAACAACGCTGCATTCGAAGGTCACTTGGCCGAGTATGCTCAAGGAATGGACGGCTGGGACGAGAAGGAAGACCAATTTATTGATGAGATGGTCAATTCCCGCGAGGCTTTGAAGACTAAGTTGCAGGATGACTGGACGGTATGTTCGCTAGTTTTCCTTTGGACTTTTCAAGTACTGACTATGCTACAGACCGCAAGCAACCACAACGCATCTATCCAGGGAACTACCAAGTCTGTTCACGCAGAAACCGTGCGGGTTGTCGATGAACAGATGAAGGACCTCGATGAGCAGATGACGTCGCTGGATGATTTTGTTACCCGGGCCAGATCACAAAATGCCCAGCACCACGACCAAAACGCGGTTTCTCTAGCAAGTCTCTCCAGCACGGTCGAAGAATCATATGGAAGAATCGGCGATCACTTCAAGACGACATGCTCTCGTGTGGAAAAACTGGGCGCAGAAATGGATACGGATATCCAGACTACCCAGGACGCCTTAGAGCCTCTGTCAGAGAAGGTGTGCCAGCCACTTGCCAATCTTCGACAAGATATATCCAACACGGCATTGCAAGAATACACGCCGACGGGCGAGACACCGCAGAAGATGACGTATCAATACCCCACTGAGCTTCCTCGTACCGAAGCGCGTGAGGCACTCATCGCGCAACTGAACGGCGAGCCCTCGCCTTGCAAGGCGCCTACGGTGTACGCGGATGGAGATAAAGCGCAGGAACAGAATAGGTCTCCATCTAGAGCCTTCTCATCAGACCACACTCTCCCGCTCTCGGATCGAATGTCGATGAATCTCCGTGAGGTACATCCCAATATCAACAATGCTGGCTCATTCAACTTGGACACACGCACTAACTCCACGATCCACGAGTTCAGCACCGGAATGGGAGCAAGCGCAGATGTAGCCGAAGATCACACGATGCCGCTGTCTAAGAGAAGTCGGCTTGGACGGCCCAGGGCTGCGAAAGCAGAGGGTCGGGAGAATGAACCTCTTCTGACTTCAGCTGTGTCGGGGAGCGGGACCGATATCTTCTCGCAAAGCACTTCTAGGAGAAAGAGCCCACGACTCAACTGAAGGATGGGAACAGCACAAGCACGTTATATGTGCATAATGGACAGGGATATGGACTTGTATGAGATGGCGTTCAGGAGAGGAAAGCTATGCTATAGGGTCATTCTGGCCTCTAAGCTTTTCTTCAGTTGGCATTAGGAGGGTAATTGCAATGGCGAAACGGAGTTGAGGGGACGGCCTTCAGGAGAAGAAAGCTATGCTATAGAGCCATTCTGGTCACTAAGCTTTTCTCAAGTTGGCATGGAGGTTGACTGGTTCATGGTCATAATGGGTAATTGTAATGGCGAAATGGAGTTGAGGAGACGGCAGTGCATTCGTTTCTTTCTACGTCAGTAAGAAAGAAGGATGGAAGTGTTTGAGGTGGGCTTGTGAGAACATCCCCCCTTTACGATACGCTTCTGCGATTTTCTTTTGTCTAAGTACATACATGCATGCAGGCTTAGCCAGTATGCTAGATACCCCTGGAGTTTTCAGGTCGGTTGTGCTCTTGGAAGGGGAAAAGGGAGTAAGGGAGATTCTACGTAGAAAATGCTAAAAAAAAAAAAAACTTGTTATGGTATTACAATTTTTGTTCTTATATCTTGATTGTCTACCTAGTAGATAAATATCACATGAAGGAAGAAAGATGAAAAGAGGCGAAATGAGGAATAGAAGGGGGAGGAAGAGGGGGGGAGAAGAAAGGGGAAGCAAAAAAGGGGAAGGGAGAAGATTGTTTCTTCTCGCTAGGTTGGGTCCTTTTGCGTGGCCTCGCATGAGAACACGCCTATGGTTTAACCTAACCTAGATGATTCAGGAGAGGCAGGCGTACCTTCAGGTAATATAAGGTACCTACTTCTAATACCTACAGTGCACCTAGGCACATATACATAGCTACATGCATTGATGTAGAAGAGTAAGCCAACCAAAAGCTGTGTTACCGGTAGATTGAGGGCAAATTGAGGGCAGATAGCGGTAGTGGTTACCTAGCCTGAGCAAAAGGTACCCAATCACCTATACTACCTACATTGGTAGGTAGGTAAACATAAGATCATCAGCAGTACGTAACTCCCATAAATGGCTGCTGCACTTCTACTTAAATGTAAAAAGAAGGAAAGAACGTTTGAGAATGTTTGCTGCCACCCAAGAAACAGCCTAACCTTAGCTATGTAGCTTAACTTTCTTAGATGTGTTTTTGACTTACATTATAGTTTTAGGTTAGGTTAGATTTCCTTGCTGTTTCTTCCATTCTCTTCCCTCTTGTTCATTTTCTTCTTCTCCTTCTACATCTTTTTTTTCTTTCTTTTACCTACTGCATCGACTTCATATTCCCTACAAATTTACTCCCTCTCTCTATATCTCCTGTTTTCTTCCACATACAAATAATACACACACCCACCACACACACACACTCTCTCTCTCTTTCTGCCCAGGTCTTAACAAAGGTTTTGATTTTGATCTTACCTACGATATAGCTTGGTCTAATAAGATACTGCTGAACTCGTAGGTTGGTACCGGTACGTACCTTAGAGAGCTCTACAAGTTCAACGGTATATTTACAAGGTACATATATTTTCTTCTCCCGGCTGCTCCCAAACCTGCCCAGGCAACGTACGCACGCATCTTACCTTGTGCAAATGAAAAAACTTTTTAAATAAATTTTTTTCTTGCACTTTCATATCATCCTTCCAAGGTACCTTAGTCAAAATCATCTCTGCTAGATTTAATTCTTGTTTTTTTTTTTTTTTTTTTTTTTTTTTTTTTTTTTTTTTTTTTTCTCAACTTTTGAGTTTCCATAGGTACAGCTGGGGTTACACAACTGCCTCATTGCCTCCAAATCTCCAACTTTATTACCGTCTGTGGCTGCGAAGCTTAAGAGCCCACCTGGGCATTCTTTTGCAGTATTCTAACCTACATATATATCCCAAGCTTCCCCAGGTACGCATTTGTTCCCCAGCACCCAAATATCGGTTCCTGTAATGTTACCTTACTGATATTGGACTGATTTCTAACTTTTATCCTAGTCTCTATGTACCTGAGCTTCAATACCACCACACACTGCTACTACTATTCAGCCCCTCCAACATAAGACATACCCCTTTTGCCTCAGTCAACATGGCTACCAACATACAGTTTCTCAACATCGTCCACCAGAACCAGAACCAGAACCAGAACCAGAATTTTGCTTTCCCCATCTTTCCTATTTTTGGCAATAACCTATTCCCGTTCTTCCCTACAATCCCGCCTGAATCTAACGCCGTGGTTGTCTGTGCAGTATGCGGTGGTATTTGCAAGCCAACGGTTCGTAATAAATCCTCATCATGGTTTCATATACACAAGCTAATTCTATTCTTTTTCTCTTTTCCCCTTTTTCAAATAGACTGCCTCACCCCTGGCGAACTTTGAGTCTCATGACCGCGACTGGATGCATCCAATGCTCATCAAGGCTAAGCCTAAATATCAAGATTGGCGCAAACAGCCCTTCACTGCACGGGCTTTCAACCGAATAGATGATGAATTGTTCATCGAGATGGGCGTCTCTCGTTTTATTGGTGGTGCAGGTGGATTCTATGTCTCCAACCCAGCTAAAAACTCTGGAGTATCCAATGTCTCTATCAACACCAGCCTCTCAGAAATGGCCATTCCTGTTCACCGCAACTGTCTTGATCTTGCCAAAATCTTCTGTCGGTATCAGGCTCGCTTCGATATCGACTTCCGCAGCGCTGGCGGTGGTGCACCCTCCAGCCTCGCTCACCTCTACGAAATTTGGTGCAAACGTGCCATTGCCATTTGTCCCAACGGCGTTATGACCAAGCCCTTCAAGGAACCGACTAATTACATGGGCGCCCCTTGGGCAAAACTCCTTGACGACTACGTCAAGATTTTAGAAAATGACAAGAGCCTGTGCAAGTATGAGGCTAATCCAATGTACCCGGGCGATATCACAACGAGAGTCATTTGCAAATACCTGCAGCCCCTGGACACCAATGACCTGGAGCCAAGTCCAGAGATAGCCGAATGCTGGAAGCGCATCGAGAACATGCCCTTGGAAATTGGTGTGCGTATAATTGAAGCGATTGAACCTTTTGAGGATGGCTTAACAAAGGCTTGCTTGAAGCCTACGCGCGTTTTGCACAACGACTGGTGGAGAGAGAAGTTAATGTCAGGTACCTTGATTCCCTGGTTGTTTGACCTCGATAATACGTTGGTGGACCAGCATTCCCTGAAATACGGCCATGAGGACTGGGACTGGGAGCGCTTATGCCGCCAACTTGCCCAGCCGGATGTCTTCGAAGAAGGCGGTATTCTCTACGGCGTCTCGGACCACCTCTGGAACCGACATCGCATCTGGAAAGTATTGAACGCAGCCCGATTAGGCCACATGGTCTTCGAGCTCCCTGATGAGATCTAAGGATGCGTTCTATACGAAGGTCCAACTAGAACACATGATGGTGGGTGCTTGAACTTGTTTGAAGGAGTTGTTTTCTTGCAGATACGCTGGATCACGAAGCTCGAAGCATGGATCCTTTGTTCCTTGGCATGGGCATATATGCTGGCCAGCGACATCTGTCCCTCTCTACCCCTCCCGTTAGTCTCTGGTCTAAACCACACCGGTAAACTATATACCACTGCGATTGATACCAAAGACGCGTTGAAATTGTCGTTTTACTCTCGTATTTTCACTTTTCTGCTATTTTCGCCGACCGCCGAGGTTCTGGACATGCCGCATTGGAATCGGGGGGTCTGGGTTCCGTCGTATAGGCTCTCCGACTCAGAATGAGGCAGTGCTCACACGACGCACAACACGCAGATGCAATATTTTGGCGCCAGTTGAAACGATTTGGCCGGATGCCGGGTGGAATGATGTTCATGTGGAGGTTCATGTGGATGTTCGGCCAGCTATGCAACGATCCTAAGCATAGCTTGAGCTGCAATCTCTGTAAATAATTCACGAAAGAGCAATCCGGTAAATGATTGCTCTTTAGTGAAGCTTTGTAATTAGTAATTGATGGCTTAGAACTGGTACTGGTTCTAGTTCTAGTTAGCTATCTCTTGTAATGTTTGGGATTTGACTATATGGCGAATGCATTTTCTTCATTACACATGCATTTTCTGTCTTTCTTTTTATTATTATTATTTTCTTCCGTATTTGTGCTTATTCGTAGTGTAGTGTATAAGTAAATTTTAAGAAGCGTTGTTGAAAGATGCTTTTTGGTGGATCAATCCCCTCATCCACCTTCCCACTGGAGAAGCGTGGATCTCGGTACATAAAAGTGTGTGTGTGTGTGTGTGTGTGTTAGTGAGGCAGTGAGGGTAGGCAGGTAGTATATACTCCGCAGGCAGGCTATGTTATGTATGCAACCTAGGTATGTATGTGGTGTACATAAATAACCTATTTGCCTATCTGATATGTATGGTCTTTTTATTTCAGGGTTTCCAGTCGTTACCTGATTATGTCAGTTCATCATAGCCAAGTTTTGGATTTCAGAATTGAAACTGATTAATCAGCTGCAGGGGGTACGACTTCTAACGAGGATACGGTTCCTTCCGAGCAAGAGACCGATGAACGAAGGAAGAAAAAGCAATTTTATAGCGTTTTTTCTAGAACCAATGGAACGTCGCGTGCGTGCTTCTGTTGTACATACTAACCTAACTATAGCTAAAGGCTATTAAAGAAAAATAACCTAAATCGTTTAGGCTTAGACCATGCCGATACATATCAATTAACCTAGTGTAAAAAGGGAACGAAGATGATTCTGTTACGTTAATAGAAACTCGTCAAATTTATAGTGAATAGGTTATTTTGTCTTCTGTTTTGCCAAGAAAACGATACATGTTGTATAATGCGTCCTACATGTATGTAACATATCATATTATTCTGAGTCTCGGAAGTTCGGTACTAGAACATGTATAGGAAAACCTAAACCAGTTGACATTATACTTACACAGTATACTCTTAACTAACTAACATGCTTACACATGTAAGCACTTAAGTATACAGTTTAAACCTACATACAACATACATTGAGTGAAACGTATAGAAGGAAAGTACATGTCAATGTCTTACATAAATAAATTCATCTTAATTTTTTTATAGAAAAGTCTAGGCTTCTTTTACAAACACCTTTTACACCATTTTTTTCTTCTCTTCTTTTCTACCTTTCCATTTATGTACAGCAAACGCAACTCTTCCAGGATCGTTTGGAGGGGGGGCGTGGTTGACTCCACCTTCTTACATTGTCCTTATCGTCCGGGAACGCAGGCCCTTGCATTGCAGCAGCGGCTGATCCCCGCTGCAAGTACACAATTGCTCACCTATTTGAAGAAACGGAATAGATGATAAGCGATACTGGGGAGGAGGGGAGGGGGATGAGAGTAGGGTGAGGAGAACAAGAAGAAGACGACGTTGCCTTCGGCAAGCTGGCCCCTGCTCCCTTTATCGCCATCCCGATCAATGTCGATGATAAGACTGACCGGCCCGTTTTCTCGATATGGAACCGAAACCAACAGCATTAAAGCATGTACCATTACATACACACATACTACAGTACTTACCAAGACTGCCACGCTTGCCACGACAACTACTGCTGCTGCTACTGCTGCTGATACGACTCTGAGGTACTTTAAAAAAAAAGACAATGCTAAAGAACCCGATTGCCTACGGCATATATATATGTGTGCGTATGTAGCTGGCCAGCCCATGTCGAAAACTAGGTCTGCATCTATGTTTACTACATCTACATCGCCAACCACTTCCTAACCTAACCCCATGCCTTTGCTTTTTAGGAAGCGAATCCCGGAGTGTGTCTTGGTTTGTTAATCAGGGGACTTTTTTTACCCTTTCTCTCTTCCCAACTGCAGTATACACTGCATACTGTTGCTTCGCCCTCGCCATCTCACACGGGAGGAAACACAGCCAGTCACAGGTTTTCTTGTCTTACCTATCCTACTTATTTATTTCATTTTCCCCCTTCTTTTTCTTCACTTTTGTCTCTATAAAAAGAACCGATCTACCTTCTGTCTCTTTTCCTCGCCTTCTTACTTGCTGCTCCCGCTTCCCGCCCACTTCGGTCCTGCAAGTTCTCATTGAAGTATTTGCTACTATGCTGCGCTGTCAGATCTGATAAGTCAGATTTTTCCCATGCAGCAAGGCAAAGCAAAAAAGGAAGTGCAGATTTCTTCTGTATGTATGTAATACCCAAGTACGTATATACGAATGCTACCGAGAATTGTCGTTTGAATCTCCAAGCAACTCCGCCCAACACCTCTTCTGTCTCTTCGCCGGCGACCCGTACGACTTGAGAAGGGGAAATAAAAATCAATAAATGAGTATATGAAAGCCGAGAGGGGATCCGTGCCACACCATTCCTATTTGCGCGACAATACATATACATACATACATTGGTTACACATATACCGCGACCTTAGTTGAGGTTACTTGAATTTACCCTACCCAGCTCATATCATTCAAAAGACTAGGACGGCATCATCTCTAGAGAAAATCGTCAACTAGGAATATTGCAATAACAACCATAACAACAACAACAACCACTACTATTACCCATACTACGACTATAAAGCTTGGCTTGTTACTCTAATCCGTCTGCAGCGACTACACAACCTCTAGAAAAGACCCGTGTCGCTCAACGGTAACGGTAACAGTAACCTAGTTCAGTGAACCAAACTCAGATTATGGCCAGCACCGAGTCAGCCCGTGCCGACTCGGCCGAAAACAAACAGCCCGAGTTGGGAGGCATCGACAATGAAACGGTCGCCGCCATCGACCGCGGCGTCGAGGTCAATGCTGCTGGCTACAAGGACCAGCTGAAGCGCCAGTATGGACTACTCGGCATAGTCGGTGTGGCCCTCACCGTCGACAACGCATGGGCGGCCCTGGGGTCTTCAATATCGGTCTCTATCCGTAAGTACTTACATTCATCTATATAACATGACCTTATAGGTTATAGTCATCTCATATATTATAATATAACTTACACACATATTATCGCAGTTAACGGCGGCCCCCCGGGACTAATCTTCGGTCTCATCGTTGCTCTGTTCTACTACTCCTTTATTGGCTTGAGTCTTGCCGAGGTATGAAGAACTCTTTCCTCACTTCCCCTTCACCCCCCTCCTCCCATCCCCTTCTCTTCTGTTAATGCTCATCCCTGGCATTAATTCCTCCCGCCTCCTCCAATCGGGCTTTTACCCAGCCTACAATGCAACAATTACTGCATACATGGTGTGCATTACACATGATCTCGGACATTTCTTTCCTTTTTATTCCCTTCTTCCTTTATTTCCTTTGCTAACATTTCCGGGCTTTTCGAACAAAAGCTCGCCTCCTCCGTACCCACCGCCGGCGGTGTGTACCATTGGGGCACCATCGCAGCCGGGCCGCGATATGGGCGCATGGTCGGCTTCTTCGTGGGCTGGATCAACTTCTACGGGTGGATGTTCGACCTGGCGGCGCTGTTTGAGATCACGTCCAACATCCTGGTGCAGATGTACGCGACGTACCACGGGGACAGCTACGTGCCCGAGGCGTGGCACGTCTATGTGACGTACGTGTCCATCCTGTGGCTCTCGACTATCTTCGTCATCTTCGCCAACCGCCTCATCCCGCTGACCCAGAACCTCGGCATGTTCTTTGTCATCGTCGGCGGCGTCATCACCATCATCGTCATCGCCGCCATGCCCGAGCGCCACGCCTCCAACCACTTCGTCTGGGGCTCTTTCAACGAGAACAACCTCACCGGCTGGCAAGGCGGCGTGGCTTTCCTTCTCGGCGTCCTCAACGGCGCTTTCACCATCGGCACCCCCGACGCCATCACCCATATTGCCGAGGAGCTGCCGCACCCACGTCGCGACCTGCCCAAGGCCATCGGGCTGCAGCTCGGACTAGGGTTCTTCTACGCCTTCGTGTTCGCCATCGCCATCGGGTACGCCATCACGGACCTCTCCGCCCTACAGGGCGGCATCAACACGTACCCACTGGCGGTGATCTACGCGCAAGCGACCAACAGCGCGGGCGCCACTTTTGGTCTACTCTTCATCCTCTTCCTCAGCACGGTGTGCTGCTGCATCGGCACGCTGCTGACCAACTCGCGCACGTACTGGGCCCTCGCCCGCGACAACGCCGTGCCCTTCTCCCCCGTCTTCGGCCGCGTCCACGAGGGCCTCAGCTGCCCCGTCTACGCCACCCTGTTCGTGTCGCTCGTCGCCACCGGGCTCGGCGCCGTGCCGCTGGGTAGTAGCAGCGCGTTTCTCGCGCTCACCGGCTCGTTCATCGTGCTCACCAGCGTGTCGTACGCTATCCCGTTCGCGGCCAACATGGTCACCGGCCGGAAGTACTTCCCCCCTGGCCCGTTCCACTTGGGCCGCGCGGGATACGGCATCAATCTGCTCGCGGTGCTACTCATCGCCGTGTTTGACATATTCTTCTGCTTCCGTACGTGTTTTCCTTCCTCCCCCCCCCCCTTTTCTCTTTATACACACATATATATATCCTGCCTCGCTCCCTTTTGCTCCCGCGTGCTAAGACTAGACTGACCTTCACCACAGCGTACTCCCTCCCGACCACCGTCGAGTCGATGAACTACAACAGCGTCATCCTCATCGGCACCGTCACGCTCTCGGGCATATGGTGGATGCTGCACGCAACACGGCATTATCCCGGCCCCAAGGTAATGCAACTGTACATACACGATGATACGGCGCCGTTAGCGATGTCGGCGGCGACGACAACAACACCGCCGAACGGGGCGGAGGTGAGCGAGAAGAAGGGGTAGGATGAGTCATGTGATTATGATGATTACGATTATGAACTTGTTTTTAATAAGAGAATTGGGAAGAGGAGGGGGGTCGAATATAAAAAGCATCGCGGGATCATGAAGTAGAGACGGCAATTTATCTGCTGATCTGTCATGTAAGCACTAGGATTGAAAAGATTTCGATGAGCATATGAAGAGGAATGTATGGACATTGTTTATATACTTACCTATATACCCGAATACATGATGATGAATAGCGAGGGGGGTTGGGACCTCATGCTTTATCTTGATTTGCGTCTTGCTCGTGTGGACTTGATGAATCAATTATTTGAAGGATAGCCCCTGGAAAAGTAAGCGATAATTTCCCCCAATGACTTACAAGGTCACCACTGTACCCCTGAGTTATGAAAACTGAGAAGAGTGCTGATATAATGCCCTCCCATGTTTTATATGCTCTAAACAGACTCTAAAATAATAACTGAAAAGGGGGCTGAATGGTAATTATTATATTATACTGTATATACCCCAGGACCTATGAAATACCATTCCATGAGATGTAAGTAGAGTGATTATCGTGAAGACAAAAAACAGCACAAAACTCCAATAATCTTCATTAGATATACCGCAGCAAGCCTCCAAGCCGACTAACCCCTCAGCAGACTAGCATCGCCCGCCTCATCCAACTGCACCTTTACCCCCTGCGCCCTACGCTTCAGCTCGCCTAATCCAACATCCCCCCTTTTCCACTCTCCCTTGCCCCGCAACACTCTCTCCCTCATCTCATCATCCAGCCCATGAAACAGCACCGCCAACGCGCTGCTCTTCCACGTCCTCGCGCCCGCACGTCTCGAGCTCCACACCGCTCCGCCCAGGAACGCCGCCGCCGCAAGCACCACCACAATGGGCAGGGCGGCGAACCCCCAGCGTACATGCACATACGGCTGGGCGGCGAGGGCGCTGCCCGCCACGGGCACCGCGCCCAGAAACCCGCGGAACGCGACCGTCACCGACGTCGCCACGTCGCGCACCAGCATGTCGATGCCGCCCGCGTACTCGTAGTAGTTCCAGTAGAACGCGGTGACGACATCCGAGTCGAAGAAGGTGGTCCCGCTAGCGATGCCCACGGTAAGATTCACCACCACCGCCGACGGGGACGCGGTGATGGTCCGGTTGAACGCCGCGCTGCTGCGCACCGCGCCCCCCCGCGCGAACAGCGCGCTGAACCACCCCCGCATCGCGAGCATCGCCTCGATCGAGAGCACGTACGGCGGCGCCGCCGCGTCCGCACCAAACGTGTACACGTCCCGGTCCGCGGACGCGTCGCTGATGTCGACCACGCTGGTGTTGACGGCCTCCCGCTGCACCGCTTCCGTCAGCGCGCCGGCCGAGACGCGCGACGAGAGCGTCTGCACGCACGCGCTGAAGGTGCATTGCTTGGCCCACGGCTGCACTGCGGGCGAGTCAGTATTTTCCCGAACGGGAGAAAGGAAAGTTAGGTACGCACCCGTGCTCCCCCCGTTAGCGCCCCCCTCGCGCGCCTCGGACCCCATGAACAGCAGCCGCGCGATGGTCGAGTGCGGCAGGGCCCCGCGCGCGGGGGGGATCTGCGCCGTGAGCGAGAAGACCTCGGCGCGGGTGCGCAGGGACGCCCCCTGGGGGACCTTCCACCCGCAGTCTTCGGCATCCGAGGCGGAGGAAGAGGTGGAGTTGGCCGCAGAGCAGTCCGGCTCGATGAAGGGCGTCAGGTCCACGCACGACGCGCACACGGCGAGCGTCTCGTACGCCGCCCACGTGCAGTTCCCCGTCGGGCACGCGAAGGCGAGGGATGCGCCTGGCCGCCCGTTCTCGGCGAAGAGCCCGTTGTAGACGGCGGATTTGAGGGGCAGGAGGGGGACGAAGCCCGCTGTGGTTAGGGGTGGTTAGTTCGGTTTATCTATCGCTGGGATAGGGGGGAGGGGGTGTAAGTAGGAAGGTGGTGTGTATTGTGAGTTAGGCCAGTTTCTGTATATCCCAAGGAAGAGAAGCAAAAGGCAGAGTCGGATAAAGAAAAGAGAGAAAGGGGGAACATGAAGAAGAGGGAAACATACTGCTAGACGTATTCCCCGGTAGCGCGCCCGTGTAGTTGAGCGCCCGGTTGACGCTTGCCCCCTCGGGGCTCTCGACTGTGCGCGTCTGGTACGTAACGACCTGCTGCGCAAAGGGGCTCAAGCCGAGCGCGGTGATAGCCACGACAGCGCCGAAAGAGCCGAGATACCTGTAGGGGATATAGGTTAGTTAACATTGCTCCCGAGAGATCTAATCCCCTTCTCCCTCCCTTCTCCCTCTCCATGAGCAAAAATACCACAAAGAGGAAAACAGAAGCACAAGAAAAAAAGAAAAGAAAAAGAAAACTCACCCCCCGCGCCCCGTACCCAGCAACTTCACCGCGCCCCACGTGCCCCTGCTCGCCTCGTCGAACCTCTCCAGGTCCGCGAGCGGCGCCCGCCGCTCCGTGAACCGCACCCACTTGAGCTGTCCCAAACCGCCCTGCAGCGCGACCCCGACGCCCGCCGTCGCCACCGTGACCAGCAGCGCGATCAGCGCGTTGAGCGTGATGTCGTAGGGCCAGTCCGGCAGCGGCTGCCCGTTGAACCACCCCAGCACGCCCAGCACCGCGCCCACGGCCGCGAGGGCTATGGCTACGGCTACGGTTTCGAGGGTCCAGGAGGACTGGAGGGGGGTTAGTTGGTGGGCGGTGTTTTGGGGGGCAGTTTGGAAAAAAAAAAAATAAAGGCGTGGCGTGGGAGTGGGGATTTGGATGCTGAGGTATGGTGGGAAGGTTTGGCTCCCGTGTAGACTTGAAAAGGGGCGTGGAGGGAGAGGTTAGGTGATTTCCTAAAATTACTCACTTTGGTCGTGCTGCCGCATAGGACACGGTGGCGGTTCTTCTTCGTTCTTGGATGGCGATGTTTGTGCGTGGAGAGCTTCGATGACGAGTTGGCGGCGGTCGTGTCGAGGTCGTCGAACTCGTCGGAGTAATCATCTCCTCCCCTGACCGCGGCCGACGACGTGGTCGCGATCGTGCTGTCGCTCCACCCGCGCTGGTGGTGGGGATGGAGTGGAGGCCCGCTGGCGGCGACAGCGGGGAGGCCGGCCCAGTAGGGGCTCACCTCCCCCCGGAGGTCGACGTCTGCGTAGTCCTTACGGTAACCCGCCACGCCGTCATTGAGCGGGAAGGGCTGGCTGTTGTTCTCGGGAGAGGCCACGTGAGGAGCTGCATGCGCAAACTGGTCGTTTCCGGCGGGTAACGAGAAGACGGTGCTGCTATCGAAGGCAGCGTGGTCATGTACTGGAGTGTACGCCATGACGACTCTCTCTTCTCTTACCCCTGAGGTTTTTGGACCACTATCACGCCCTCTCACTTGAGATGGGAACTATGTCAGGGAGCGGTCCAGATGAATATGTAGGAGAGACGGGGGTTCTTCTGAATATCTATACTATGAGAAGATTGCCCACTAGGTGCAAGATTTCCAACAGAGGAATAGTAAGACAGGTTGTTGTAGTCTGTCCAGGGACAAGTAAGGAGCGGAGAGGCAGTTTATATATAAAGGAGGCTATCTATAACCCCGCCTTCTGCGCTGAGATGCCGTCTTTAGCCATTCCACAGGGCTCGCTTCGTGATGGATACCTATAATCAATATTTACATGATTTGATACCCCTCTCGTTATCGGTTCATGTAAGATCGCTGCAGTTGGGGCGTTTCCGCTGAAATCTGAACTCCTGAAGGCTGACCGACTAGCTCATCATGGTAAACAGCCACTTTCACATATAGGCAAGTGTTCCGTCCCTCCCTCCAATCTTGTTCTATATGGATATCTACGGTTCACACAACCGGCAACTTCTATTATCCCAACGTAGCTCGCTTAGCAGTCGGCTGGCAATAGAAACTCGAGATCTACAGTAGCGTCGATTTAGTCGATGATACTATAATATGTGCGCCAAGACAATGACGATATGGTGTTCCCATCGGTACAGCAGAGGGATGAGGCTCAATTGAGCATATAATACCATACTAGGTTATACGAGTATATATGTTCTCCTCCGCTTATAGTCGAATTGCACTCTCACTGTTGGCATGTGTGCATGTATATATGTCGTATATGTATGTTCATCGCTGACAGCCGGCCAACTGCATCTCATCCCCGCGCCTCTGTCCACTCAAAAGCTCAGCGTAGAGCCGTCCCGCGCATGCCAAGATGCAAGTGATAAGAGCAACATTCAGCCCACTGCCACCAAACAGGTTTTTCGAGTCTGCTTTGAGAGAGCCGACTGAAAGAATGGGATAAGGCTGTGCGTAGATTTTCTCTAGAATGGTTACACCGCAGGTACACATCGTGCACGGCGAGTTCGTCCGAGGTCTAGTGATGTGGGGATTATGTCTTCTTGTTGGCTGATTTTTCAATATTCTTTTTCGCTTTCCCCTTTATAGATCTCGGGTTTTCTGTAGAGGGGGAAGGAGGGATTATTCGAGAAGCCTTGCCCAGTGTATAATAGGGCCGGTTATTAGTGTTTTCTATTCTTGTATTTTGCCACTAGGATTGGAATGGAAAGAGAAAACAAGTAGGGACTTGGGGTGATCGCAGAACCGGAGTAAACTTTCAGTCTCAGGGGGCTGTCATCTTTCGATGTGTGTTGCTAGTCAGGTAGTTTGGGGACGTAAATAAGATCCCTACATTTATAGACGCTAACTTGTCGGTTTATTCTTTTTATATACCTACCTAGTTTGGACCTGAATAAGTTTTTATTTATGACGTCTAAGTGATATAGTGAGGATATATTATTTTTACTAAGAGGCTATACACTATATATATGTAGTTATAGGAGTTGCTTTTATAACATTTCTTGATTAACTTAGGCAGGCCTCTCTGACAACTGAATCCAGTTGAAACGCTGAGCTTCTTGTATACAAATAACTGTATAAGTGGAATATCTGGACGTCGATTTAAGCTAAAAAATATTTTATTACAGGATAAGCAACCGACATAATAGAGAAGTCTGTAAAAAATATGTTAGACTTTTAGGACGCAAATATATTCGGGGGGCAATATGAGGCTGCTAAAGAGCCTAATTATAGAATTATCTGCTAATTGCAAAGAAACATGGCCATGTCCTATCAACCATACATATAAAAAGGAAGAACCCTAACTGAAAAAAAAAACCGAGAGAGTTAGTTCTATTAGAGGGAAATTCTTCAACAAGGCACAATGTAACCTACCTTATGTCTACATCCCTTTTGGTGGAAGAAGCTATCGATGTCCTTATCGTATTACTTGTGCAGGAGAATCCGGGTCGAGTAGTAATATCAAGTCTCGCTCCATGGTTTCTAGAGTTCTTGAGTAAAAGGATTCATGGGGTTACTAATCAAACAAATTTTTTTTTTCGCTTTCTATGGATGAAGGACTTAACTCTTAATTCATAAGAATATATGATATAATTAATAATATAGTATATGTCAATAGACAGAGTATGTATTTCAAAGGGGGCCATATTCATCATTCTTCATTACAGTAAAACGACGAACTGATGGCTAAGATACACACGGCTATGTCTATAGTTGTCTGTATGCCTAGGTACAGTACAAAATATCAAATGGCTTTCTTTCATTTCGAAGTTTGAGGAGAGAGGTACGATACAGAACTTAGAGCGCTCATACACAAGCAACACAATTATATCTGTGGCTTGGAACCTTTGAATATTCCAAGCTATAGATGTATATGCTACAAAAGATACATTATATAGAAATTGAAACCGGTCAGACTTTTCGACTGTACCTACAATTAGGTAAGTGTCTCACCACATACGCTTCTTTTAAATTACAAGCCACAAAATACTGAACACGGTCATTTTACGTAAATGAAGTAAGCTGCCTCAAGAATTAGAAAATACTTCCAGGAACCTCCCCATCCGAGGTTGATGGAAGAGTTGTGTCAGCAGACTTGTAATTGTTTGACTCTTCGTAACGAGAATCAATTTGTATGGCCTTCTAACCTAAGATAAGGATGACATATGATATAATCATTTAGCACAAACTAAATGACTAAGGGAGGTTGCTATATTTTAAGTGATAATAGTAAAGATCGCTCCGCTGCCAAAAAAGGGGGGGCTTCCGAGGCCGGATCGGTAAAGTTGGACCTCGGCACATTCCCTCCACGGCAACCCGTGCCCGTATCTACGCTCCTTTACCCACGCCCTACCAACGACACCTTCGTGTAAGTACCTACCGACAGAGAAAGCGATGACGCTCCATCCTCCCCCAACACAACTCGTGTTTGTACTACGGGCTATTTCCGCGCGCTCTGCACACACCGCAACACATCCAAGCCACAACAATAATATTCGTCTCTTCTCTACCTCTACAACACGGCGCGGTCATCGGCGACCGGTACCCCTGAGACAACAACAACAACAAAACTTCAAACCCTTAACTTGCCTCCCTATGCCCAGCGGAAGAACAACCCGATCTTCATCGTCGGCGGCGGCGCAAGGGGAACCGGAGAAAAAGCCAAAGCCGGCACCGATGGAGCCCCGCCCCAGCGCCAGCGTGGTCATCCTCTCGCCCTCGAACCAAGTGCTCCTGCTGCACCGGGTCTCGACGTCGTCCGCGTTCCCGTCCGCGCACGTGTTCCCGGGGGGCAACCTATCCGCGTTCCACGACGGGGCGGTGCCGCCGCCGGGCGACGCGGCGCGGCACGCGGACTCGCCGGCGTACCGGCTGGGCGCGATCCGGGAGACGTTCGAGGAGAGCGGGGTGCTGCTCGCGCGGAGGGGGGACGGCGCGCTGCTGGAGGTGCCCGAGGACGTGCGCGAGCGGGCGCGCGGGGATATCTATGAGAACCGGGTGCGGTTTGGTGAGTGGCTGGGGGGCGTGGGAGGGGTTGCGGATACGGGTGAGTTTTTGCATGGATTCTACTTATTCATGTACCATACCTATTTCGATTTCCCGTGCAAACTGGGTTATATATATATATATATGTATATCTTCTCTGCTAAATCCTATTCGACTAACATCACCCCGCAGATAACCTCATCCCCTTCACGCGGTGGATCACCCCCACCACCCAGCCCAGGCGCTTCACCACGCAGATGTATCTCTACATGCTCCCGCTCTCCTCCTCCTCCCCCACCGCCCCCGCCGCCCTCGCAACCCCCACCCCCGACGGCGGCCTCGAAATCACCGCCGCCCGCTTCGACAGCGCGAGCTCCTGGCTGGCGCAGCAGCGCAGCGGCTCCATCGTCTTATTCCCGCCGCAGTGCGTGCTTTTGGACGTGCTCGCGCGGTTCCTAACTCCCAGCTCCAACCCCCAAGACCTAGCGCAGCAGCGCGAGCGGCTGCGCGAGTTTATCTCGGAACCGGGGGCAGGGGCGCACAAAACCGCGCGCATCCCCTGGGGCGAGAAAACCATATCCCCCGTATCGCTCGGTCGCGCGCGCGATGGGCGCACGGTGCTCGGGCTGGAGAAGCCGGGGTTGGGGGAGCTGGAGCGGGCGGGGAGGGGGGGCGAGTGGGAGAGGGTGGTGCTGGTTAGGTGGGTGAAGGGGCAGGCGCGGGAGATTGAGATTAGAGGGCGGGGGGAGATGATGGAGGAGATGAGGGAGGTGGAGAGGGAGAGGGAGAGGGAGAAGGCGGCGAAGTTGTGAGGAGGGGAGGAGTATATATATATATAAGGGGCTAGTTAGATAGGGTGAATGAGGAGGGGAGGTAGGCATATTATATCATGGCAAATCATAGCATATTATAAATAGATACCTAGACAACCTAGAACGAGGCCGGTTTGCTAGCGAGAGGATATTCTATTTACCATTTCTACTAGTGGCCACGATGAATCAAATGATAATTCCACATCACGGGTCACGGGTTCATTCTCAATCATGCCTAGGAAAGGGAGGGAGGAGAGGAGGCGAATTCAGACCCCTTACACAGGCTGTGCTCATGTTAGTTATGTCCTCTTTTCATTGTCCTACACACTAGAATACCTTACCGTATATACTATACATACCTAAGTCAGACTTGTGAAGTAAATCAACCTAACCTAACCTCTCAGTGCTCTAGTCATGAGGCTTATCCGAGCTTATTCGAGTGCTAATACTACATAAGTGCTAGTAAGTGAGCAAGCTGAGAAAATAGTAAGTAAGTACACTTCCATGTTCTGCTCAGCTTAGGTACTTTAGCCAAGATCAGACAGTGTGTAAGCTGATTTTTAACCGTCCAACGAGCACTGTGTTTGAGATTCAAAAGCGAATCTCAGATGTTTTGGAATGCGACTTGAGGCAAGTTGTAACAGGTGACATACATACATCTCTGTGTTTCCAACCAACATATAAATTTATTTACTATATTAACTTACAACTCATCCCCTTAATTCTTTCCCGGGTTTCCTTCTTTTCTCTTTCTCTTTTACTTTCCAACCTCTACTCTCTCATCTATTTATTTATTCAAGCCCTTTTCAACCGCAGAGAAAGCACACAATAACAATATCAAACTTACGAACTACATACCTAATCCCCCAAAATGTCCAACCCATCCCCCCACCCCCGAGTCGGCGTCGCCGCCATCATCCGCGACAGCGCAGGACGCCTCGTAGTAGGCAAGCGGATCGGGAGCCACGGAGCCGGTATGGTATCTCCCTCTCTTCCTCTCTCCCCCCTTCCCCTTCCCCTTCCCCTTCCTCTCCCACTCTTTCCCCTTCCCCTTTCCCTTTCCTTATACCTATACCTATACTCACCATCTCGATAGGCACGTGGCAGTTCCCCGGCGGGCACCTAGAGATGGGCGAGTCCCTGTTCGCGTGCGCGGAGCGCGAGACGCTCGAGGAGACGGGTCTGCGCGTGCAGGGCGTCAAGGTCGTGGCCACGACCAACGACGTGTTCGACGCCGAGGCGAAGCACTACATCACCGTGTTCGTGGAGTGCGTTATGCTGGACGCGGGGGCGGAGCCTACGGTTAGTTTTTTTTTTCTCCCCCTTTCCTTTCCTTTTCATCCTCTCCCCTCTCTTGTTATATGGATCCCCGCGAAGGATATGTATAACTCAAGACAATGTGAGGGAGGATGAGGCAACGAGAGTAAAACACCCTAGTCCCAACCCCAGCTAACCCCCCCAGATCATGGAACCCAACAAATGCCTAGCCTGGAACTGGATGTCCTGGGAGGAGCTGCGGGAGTGGTGCGCGCACCACGACGACACCACACCCGAGTGGGCGGACAAGAAGTGCTTCCTGCCCATCCTGAACCTAGCCAAGGAGCACCCGGAGCTCGATCTGTCTAAGTGAAGGCGCGCAAACCGGAGAGATGGGTTCAGATTCAGGTTTATGATATGACTTATGGGATGATATACCCATACTATCGAAGAAAAGAAAAAAAAAAGAGGGAAGAGGAGGAGAAGGACGTGAATTCGGATTTATGACAAAAGGGGGGAGTGAAGAAAACCCATCGCTAACCGATGTAGTTTGGCACATAAGAAGGGGAAAGGAAACCTTTTTTCCCCGCAAGGGCTGATACCCTCTCAGATACCTAGCGTAGAAATATGAGTTAGAGAGAAGAGAAACAGAGAAATAAATATATTGATATATATATTGCAATAAAACACTGTCCTTTCATATACGACCATAGGACCCAGAATATTCGGCATCCCGTCTACTCTGCCCTAGACAAGTGCTGCATCCAAGGCAACCTTGGCAACCTTGGATTTTGTTGTGGGATCATGACAATAACCATCATCGATATGTTGGATTCTTTGGTAAGAGTCTCTAACCACGATCCGGCTCTAGCTTTGATCCCTCACGCAGCTGAGTCGTATGTGTTACTTATGCTACCGTGAAATATTATAACCCAAATGTTCCTCGCTTTTTATACACATCAAAACCACCATGATCGTACGTGTGTAGTAAAGACCTCATGACAATATATTATCACTTGTGCACATATATCAGTGGGGAAAAAAACAAAGAATATTCATGGATCATATTTCATTCAGCATTCATCCCTTTGGGATATTTTTCTCCCTAATCTACATGCAAAGACGCCGAAATACCAGGTGGTTAGTTCCTTGAGACGTCGAAAAGATCGATGGAGTGTGTGATGTCGGACACGACGTGGCCCACATCCCGACAGACTTTTGGTTGATTTTTTTTTCCCTTCCCGCGCTTCCCAAATTGAGTCATAGAAAGAAGATTATCTCCCTTGACCTACTCATGTCTATCAATCGCGCAGATGAGCATCATTCATGCTATATGCTCAACCCCCAAGCGGCCTTAGCTCCCACCTATCTATATCCCAAGGACAAAACCCGAAAAGAAAAAGGAACAAAAATGAGACGCTTATCTGGAGGACATGGCCTTGGTCACCAGTCTCTTCAATGCCAGCTCCTTCTTCTTCAGGTCCTCAGCGCTCGAGTCCTCAATCTCGAGCTGGCCCATGGCCTCACTCAGGGACTGCTCAATCTTCTCCTTCTGGCCGCGCTTCAGCTTCAGAGACATAGTAGGGTCCGAAACGATCTCCTCAACACGGCTGATGTAAGACTCAAGCTGTTGCTTAGCCTCGAATCGCTTGCTGAAAGCCTCGTCGCTGTTCTTGAACTTCTCGGCATCTATAAACATGTTAGTAGGGGGTTTTATAAAGTGTGCAAAGGTGTGGGGGATAACTTGCCGTTGATCATGCTCTCGATCTCGGTAGAGGACAGCTTGCCAACGGAGTTAGCAATGGTGATGTTAGCACTGCGGCCGGAGGTCTTCTCCGTGGCGGTAACCTTGAGGATACCGTTGACGTCAACCTCGAAAACGACTTCTAGGACAGCCTCACCAGCCCGCATGGGAGGGATAGGGGCCAGGGTGAACTCTCCGAGAGAGGTGTTGTCCTCACAGTTGACACGCTCACCCTGGTAGACAGGGAACTGAACGGTCTGCTGGTTGTCAGCAACGGTGGTGAAAGTCCGCTTCTTGATGGTAGGGACGGTCTGGCCACGGGTGACGACGGGGGCGAAGATGTTGCCCTCCATGGCGACACCAAGGGAAAGAGGGACGACATCCAACAGGAGAAGGTCGGAGGTGTCGGCAGAGGTGGCCTTTCCGGAGAGGATACCGGCCTGGACGGCAGCACCGTAAGCGACAGCCTCGTCGGGGTTGATGCTCTTCTCGAGCTTCTTGCCATCGAAGAAGTCGCTGAGGAGCTTCTGGATCTTAGGGATACGAGTGGAACCACCGACAAGGACGATCTCGTCGACAGCGCTCTTCTCGACACCGGCATCCTTGAGGACCTGGGCAACAGGTTCAAGAGTACCGGCGAAGGCCTTAGCGTTCAGGTCCTCGAAACGGGCACGGGTGATCTGGAGGAAGAAGTCGTCACCATCGAACAGAGAGTCAATCTCGATGGTGGTCTGGGCACCGTTGGAAAGGGTACGCTTGGCACGCTCACAAGCAGTGCGGAGACGGCGGAGAGCACGGGGGTCGCCGGAGATATCCTTCTTGGTCTTGCGCTGGAACTCCTTCTTGCAGTGGTCGAGGAGGTTGGTGTCGAAATCTTGACCACCAAGATGGGTGTCACCGGCAGTAGCCTTGACGGTGAAGACACCACCCTGGATGTTCAGGAGGGAGACATCGAAAGTACCACCACCAAGATCGTAGATCATGACATTACGCTCCTTGTTGGACTTGTTGGAGCCAAGACCGTAGGCGATAGCAGCAGCAGTAGGCTCGTTGATGATACGGAGGACGTTCAGGCCAGCAATGGCACCGGCATCCTTGGTAGCTTGACGCTGGTTGTCGTTGAAGTAGGCCGGGACAGTGATGACGGCCTTCTCAACCTTCTTTCCGAGCTTGACCTCGGCAATCTCCTTCATCTATTCGCAGCGAGTTAGTGGGGACTGTCGGAGCATATAGACTGATTAGAATAAATTAATGGCATACCTTGGTAAGAACCATGGCAGAGATCTCCTGGGGGGAGAAAGTCTTGGTCTCGCCGAGGTACTCAACAGAGACCATGGGGTTGGTACCCTGCTCAACAACCTTGAAAGGCCATGATTCGATATCCTTCTTGACGATAGGGTCGTCGAAGGGACGGCCAATCAGTCGCCTGGAAAAGTTGAAATCATCGTGTCAGCTTGGAACAGGCTTGGAACAGGCTGAGGAGATGGGCTCAGGCTGAGTAGCTCAGATAATATAGATAGACATAGACATAAAAAGAAAACCGTACTTGACATCGAAGATGGTGTTTATGGGGTTCATGGCGGCCTGGTTCTTGGCAGCCTCACCAATCAAACGCTCCTTCTCGTTGAAAGAGACGTACGAGGGGGTAGTGAAGCTACCCTGCTCGTTGGCGATGATCTCGACATTGTTTCCCTCGTATGTGGCAACGCAAGAGTAGGTGGTACCTATTGATGGGACAAGATATATTAGCAGATGTAATGTCATGCCATGATATGATATGGTATGTTGTGTTAGAGTAGGTTAGAGGATAAAGGGAATGAGAATGAGAATGAGAATGAGAAAAGTAAATGCGATCTTGATTCCATGATGCATCTTCCCGTATGCTGGTTGATATTTCACACTATATCACAAATCGCATTTTCTTTGCTCCTTATTCTCTGACAACGAGAGCGCAACATACCCAGATCGATGCCGATGGCACCATCATAAACTTCTTCGGCCATTTTTGCTGTGTTGTTGGGAGGGGGACTTGAGGGAGAAAACAGACAGCCGAAGATTGGGATTGATGGAGTTTAGGAGTTGAGTGAGGGAAAGAAGAGAAGGGCTGCAAACGCAGGTGCAAAATTATTATTCTTTTTTTTTTTTAGGGAAATCGATTGGGATTTTGTGCTACAACTTTTTAAGAGGAAAAAAAAAAATTCTGCCGATGGGCGGTCAGTGGAGGGGAAAAGAAAAAAAAAAGAGAGAGAAAAAAGTAATCAATAACCCCACCTTTGTAAAAAACCCCCCTCCCACCCCCCTCCTGCTCGTCTTGTATGTACAACTATTTAAACAACTTTATTACCTAAGCTAATACAGACCCCGACCTGCCCGACTCAGGACCCCTTCTCACTCTAGCTTACTTCTAAACGTGAGAGAAAATTTTTGAATGGTTGGGGTTGCATATACTAAATGGTCCCCATCAATACTTAGGTTATCTGTTTCCGTCCAGTGTGCTTAGTGGGGTGACTCGCGTGCACCCACCTTTTTAGCTACATTACCCTACACTAGCAGTCTAACCTACATATCAATCAACGCCAACGCCACCAATACCCCTCCCCCTCTCTTTTCGTCTTTGCCTCCTTAAGGCCCTTATTCATAGGCAAGTAGGTGCATACAAGTCAGATTGTCAAAGTATCCATTCTAACAATGTATCCATCACCCGCCCGGGGAATCCGATAATTGACTTATACAAAGCAGGTTATTTGCTTTCTAGAGTTGGGAAATACTGCAGCATGTCGAGTCATGCAAATATGTATATTAGTCTCCTTTTTGATAGAAAATCACATCAATCTAGTTACTAGGTACGGCTAATATTTTCAAGGAGACAGGAGTGAGAGAAGTGGAAAGAAACTACTAAAAAAAACTGCATAGACTCAATAAGAATCAAGTAACATCAGTTAATCAGGTACTCATGCCAAAAAAAAAAAAAAGCATCATCCTTGTGAGAAGTGCCTAGACGTTTAAACTTACTCAGGAGAACAAGTTCAATTCATCCCTCTCTCTCCTTATTATATTGGACACCCTTCAATGTAACCGTAACAAAGCATGCACACACGTGAAAAAAATTCAAGACCAACAAATCCCCCCCAACCCAGAGCATATTCACAAAACAACTCTCATGTAAAGACTAAACGTAGTCGCTAATCATACATTATAGACATACCATCATCCAGGCTTAGACATCTCCCCCTTCCCAACTGTGGGGAAGTTCACAAGTTGCGTTTCGCATCTCAGCCATTCCAGAGTCGCCGCCAGGTGCTCCAGAACAAATCCAGCCTGTCGACTCTCAATTACTCATAGGAATTCCCATTACCAGAAGGTTTACTGTGCGAGGGGACATTGCATTTCATGGGTGCTTGAGTAGATTGAAGTACACCACGTACTTCTCTAGCTCCATGTTCAATCCGTTGACACCCTTCTCACCCTTCGGAAGTGCAGCCACCAGCGATACCTCCAGACGGTTGGTCCCGTAATGCAACGAAACATCGAAGATAGGCTCGCCACGCTTATCAAACGCAACCGCCGATGGGTATTGTCGCGTAGCATCGTGGAGCACGTTCAGTTTCCATTCCCGTTGCTGCGCTTCCAGGAATCCTGCTACGTGTGGTTTTATCTGCAGTCGATAATGGCTCGCAGGAGCATTGAAGAAAATCTCCTGCTGGTATTCAGTGGTGCTTGGTGGAATCGAAATCGATAGTCGGCTTTCCACCTGAAGGCCGGGATGCGAGCAAATAACCAATCTTGGCATTAATGCCTCAGATTCCTCTACATTTCGAATTAGTAAAGCGGTTTATATGCATGCGTACCTACATTATGTATATATATATATGGGATGGTAAACTTACTGATAGGACGGGGGCGGTACTTCTGAGCCTCCAGAATATCCGCCGCTGTTCTCTTCGGTGGCGGCGGAGGCGGAGGTGGCTGCTGTGGGGCCGCTCCATTAGGCATTAGACCCGCGGGATGCATCGCTACGGGCGCAAATTGTTGAAATGTTGTCACCGCAGGTTGTGGTATAATGGCTGGCGATTGACGGGCAGTATCTTCAACCTTGGCCATCGACAGGGGCGAAGGACTAGGGGGCCCTGCCGAGGCCGACATGCTTCTTGCCTTATCAAGTTGGTTCAGACTAACCGCCGTCGACGCTGGGCCACCAAACGGATTTCTGCCCAGGGGAGTACCGTGGCGCGTAATCTCCCCTTCGCCAGATTGTCCTGTCGCAGGAGCTGGCGATCCGGTTGCGCTGGCCTTGCCGCCGACGTGGATGGTAATCTTCTTAGGATGTCCCGGTGTCTCTGCGTTCTGCGGCACTTTCAGCTTAATCTTAGGCTGGGGAGGCTCCGGCACATGGTGTTTAGCCTCCTTCATCAGCTCGTAGAAGTTTTCCTGCAGAAGTTAGGCGATGATTAATCCAAGAAACGGATAGACAGAGGGACCTACCTCTAGCTCTTGGGCCATGAGTGATATTTCACTGCCATCCTCGTTGTAATGGTAGGCATTCTTCCAGATCAAACTCGCCTGGTCCTCGAATGCAGCCCAAGCCTTGAAGTCACTGACATAGGTAGCCTCCGATCTACCATGCTGACCCCGGACCTGTTTTTGAAGAGCCTTGAGCGACAGAGGCTCTGCAATGATCTCGTAATAGTCTTTTAGAGAGCGAGGTGGCAGGTATATGAAAGGCTCATAGTATGGATATTCACCCCTGCAAATTTAGTCAGTCCCGTCACTATTCAATATGATGCATCGAGGGACTCACGTTTCGTCCTTCTTGCGAATGAGCTCTTCAACGACCTTCTCCTGAGCTTGCTGGAAACTGAGGCCCTTGAAAGGCACATCCTCGTAGTGGTGGTCAGCTTTGCTAGCAATAGAACCACGGGTCGCAGCCTTCTGGCTTTGTGCTCGGGGAGTTCTCGGTGGTCGACCGGGTCCTCCTTTCCACTTGCGGCCCCTTCGTTTCGGCTTAGGATCGTCGTCCTCCTCTTCCTCTTCGCCAACCTCCTCCTCCTCTTCCTCCTCCTCCTCACCATCTTCAGCCCCTTCTTCCTCGTTGTCATCGTTAACCTCGTTATCTGCTTCTTCTTCTTCTTCTTCTGCCTCGGCCTCTTCCTCAGCTTCTTCCTCGGCTTCTTGCTCTTCTTCTTCTTCTTCGTCCTCTTCTCCTTCTCCTTCCCCTTCTTCTTCTTCCCCCTCATCCTCTTCCTCCTCATCAGCACCTGAGGCAGGGGCAGCTTCGCCATCCTCTTCTCCCTCTGCATCTTCGTCGCCTACGGCATCCCCGGGGCTTGGACTGGGAGGTAACGGGGTAGCAACAGCTTGGTAATTGCCCTGTTTATACGCGGGATTCTGCTTGACCATCAAGTTACTGACGGCTTTACGTATTCTTTCCGCATCACTAAAGATCACGGACGTGCGGTCATTGGTCTCCTTCACGTTGGAAACGAGACGCTTGAAATCGCTCTCTAAAGTCGAAAGAGTAGGATATTGGCGATTCTTGAGCTTGCGCTCGATGGACTCGAGGGATAAGGGGAGTCGAATGAGCTTGTAGTATTCCGGGTCTTCACTACGCGACGGGAGAGTCTCGAAGTAAGGGGCGATGGCGCGGCCACTGGAAAGAGAGCGATGGTTAGAAAGATGATGACCTGAGCCAAAATAAACACCAAGCGAGAGTTTGTTACTTGTGGCATACACGGGGTATTTATAATACATACTTTTTATCAGTAGTAGCTCTGATTGAGTCGAGGATGTTTAATCCATATGCAGTGGTGGAATCGGCAGTCTCTCCGTTTGAGAGGTCTCCGAATTCCTAGAGGAAGACATAGTTGTTAGCTATAAAAAAAGAAAGGGGGAGGAAGAAAGATGGATGGAGATAGCGAGGGTGAGTACGATGATTTGAATAGAACAATAAGGAAAATAGGAGAGAGGAAGAGAGAAAAGAGAGAGACTATAATAAATCCAAAAAAGACTATTATAAAAGTGTCATAGTTAGGGTGTAAAGTTGGTTGGGTCCGTCCCCCGTCCCCCGTCCCCGTCTCTCCGTCTCGCGGGCCGAAGGTAGAGAAACATTGGCATTGCATTGAAAGCGCACCGCACAACAAGTGCCTTAGCAGCTTTCCCGCTCCACCAACCCTGTCGAGCTGCAACTTATCTTTCCCCTTTACCATCATTACACGTCGCATGCAGTCGCAAACCATGCGCGCTCCAGTCATCGGTCCCGCACGCCAACGAAAGAGATATCTCAACTTACCTCGAGCAGCTTGCGACGTTTCGAAGCTCTGTCAGGAGTGTCTGGTGCTGCATCTGGTCCATTTGCACCACTCGCCTTTCTCTTGTTCTCCATGGTGTCCTGGGGTTCCGGAGAATAAACAGTCCAGCCGTGCAAATGCAGCCGTTGTGTGGAGGTGATCTAGATTTAGGGGGGGAAGGGTAAAATCTGACAATAAACGGCGTTTAAATGATCGGGGGAGGATAGTTGGTAGACGAGTACGGACGCGATGCGTGGTGTAATGTGATGATGGATCTATGGGAGTGCCACCAAGTCGCGGTTGGTGCCTCTTTTTTTTTTTAGCCCTGGGAGTGTTGGAAGAAATGACAATACCAAGGTAGGTTCTGTCAGCTCTTAGAGGTAATCCACATTGGTAAATGTTGCGACTTGCTACATTTAAATGCCTTAGGGTTGTTTTGAGTAGATAGTTTTCCTGTAACAAACTGATGCGCAGCTGTGAGTGGAAGTATTGGAAGTATTGGCGCAAAGAGTATTTGAAGTACAGAGTAACGAGGGCAACTGGAGGAGAGGACCTTAATGCATGTCCAGGAGAACAAGTTACTTTTGGCACTTGCAACCAACACGTTCTGCAGCTGGCCAGCCGAGTTTTGCCAAGCCAACCAAGGTCAAGCCACAATAAGGTTATTTGTACCTAGCTCCGTACCACTATAGGTAAGTACATAGTAGGTTACCTGGTTACTTAGGTAAGTACCTAGGTATTGATAAGAGGAGATAAGGCAGGTTAAGTCACTACGTACATAGTAACTATGTACACATCCCAAGTAATACTTTGTTTTCCCCACTACGCATTGTTTACTATCTTATAGTTCCACTCCCAAAATTTAAAGATGCCTACTGCAGGAACTAGAATCTTCCCAATTATCCATTCCAGTCACTTACTCTCACCCACCTTTCTTCCTTCCTCTCCAGGCACACGATCTACGAAATAACCTAACCTACCACCACACGTACAACGGCAGGAACAATACCACAAACCAACAAGTCTATTACTTCCGTCTCCGGATCATTCTCTTCGTGGACCCCCCGCTCGAAGTAACATCCCGTCCGAAGCCCTGTGGAAATCATTCAGCCCCGTCCAACCCGGCTGTGGTGCTAAGAAGTTTCCTTGCGTCGCCGATTTCTCCAGATCTTAAAGCCCCCGGTTGCAGCTAAGATCAGCTAGCCAAAATGCCAATGGATATCGACATGAGCCGCCGCAATAAGGTCCCTCGCCAGCTCACCGACGCTGAGAGGAGCCGCCTTGACGAGTTCATTGACTCGATCCACTACTCTGCTCGGTATGCGCCTAGATTAATTCCTAGTGTTATTCCAAGTGCTATTCCAAACTTTCAGATAACAGTCTTTGCTGACGTACGATGTTCCTAGCTACTCGGATAACGACTTCGAATACCGCCACGTTCAACTACCCAAGGCCATGCTGAAGGTCATCCCTAAAGACTACCACGACCCATCCAAGGGTACTCTGAAGCTGCTGTGGGAGGACGAGTGGCGCGCAATGGGCATCACTCAGGTATGTCGCATATTCATATAATATATAGTTCGCGGTCACTGGGATCTTGGAATTGCGGGTGCTGATACGATTAAAATATGCAGAGCTTGGGCTGGGAGCACTATGAAGTCCATGAGCCGGAGCCACACATCCTGCTCTTCAAGTAAGTGCTATATACCTGCTAATTCCTCAGCCATAGCTAACATGGCTTCCTAAGGCGCCCAATCAGTTACCAGCCGCCCCAGTAATAAACTGGCTCGAAAGTACATCCTGTGGTCTAGCATGCAGCCTGCGTATAAGCCACTGCATTGTGTAGACTTTTCCTAATCTCCCCATACTGCATAGCGATATTTGTATTTTTGCGGGCATAGGTGTCCTTACGCCCTTCGGACGATTTACGATGACTTATGGAGGGCGTTGAGGTAGCAATATGCCACGAGGCCGGAGCCAATCCAACCCTTCCGGGTTACACTAACCATTGCGACCTTGGGCATAGTTTGACTAGGTACTAGAGACCGGGGATGTCGGTTTGTTTTAATAATTGTTAGTCTTTCGCTACGAACAATTGTTTTATAGAGAATGGTAGTCGGTCTGTCTTCTTACTCTGTCTTCTACATTTCCGCACCTAGATTATCTATAGAGAACAAGAAAAGTCATGGTACAGAGGGGGAACTTCAGCAATGAGGGGCAGTATGCTAGGGTCCAGCTGAGTGATTCTCTTGAGTTACATATAAGATATTCGAAGCAGCCAGGAAGCTCAATAAGATAATTGCATACCCAAGATCATTACGAAAAAAAAAAGACCCTTCTGTTTACCTAGAGCTATAACGCACATCCTTAGGGGGTGGTCATGCACTTTAGCAGCACCATGCTTAATACCTACAAGCTGTTTATTTAACAAAGCGTTTATAGTAAAAAGCAGCTAAGCCTTATATAATATCTTTAAAAAAATGCTGCTAAATCTTTATATTGATTAATTTAATAAATATACGTAAAATGGCTTAATAGATTTTTAAGTTAATTAATTATTAAATATTAGCTTATTTAGTGCTTTTTTATTTTAAATTATATGTTTTATTGTAAATAAAGCTATTTATAACTTATTTTTAAATTTTTAAACTAATTAATTAAGTTTTAAAAAGTTTAAAAACTATTTAATAAGTTTTTATATAAATTAAGTTTTTTTATAATTGTTAAAAAAGCTTTATAATTAATTAAAAAATTAATTAATTTTTAAATTATTGTTTTTATTATAACGTATTTTATATAATTATAATTTTTATTATAAAAAATTAATATTATAAATTAATAAAATATTTACAATAAAGTAATAAATATAATAATTATAAAAATTACTTATTAATTTAATTAATTAGTTTATATATAAGTTTATATGTAAAATTAAGCTATATATATATTAAAATATTAAAAAATATCGTAAAATTTATTAATAAATATAAGCTTTAATAACGTAAAAAAGTTAATAATTAATTTAATATTATAAAGTTAAAAATAATATTAAAAGTTAAATGTTTAAATAAATAATTTAAGTTAATAATATAGTTGTTAGTAGGTGTACGTATTAAGAAAAATAAAAATAATAAATATAAGAAATAGTTATATATTTATATTTAAAAAAAAAACTATTTAATTAAGGTTATATAAAAAAGCGCAACTTATTTATGTACAAGATATATTATAACTTTTTATTTTTATTATGCAATTATTACTTACTTTATTTTTTTTTGCGAAAAAATTGCAAACTTACTATACTACTTTCCGTTTAACTTATTTTTTTAATTTAATTATAATTTAATTTTTTTTAATTAACGTCCTTATTGCTTTATTAAATGCTGCTTTTATTATTATATTTATTAAGTTATAACTTTTATAAATTTATTAAATGTTATTAATTTTTTAATTTTTATATAACTGCTATAAAACCATTAAGTTAATTATAAGTCTTTTTTTATTAGTAGTTTTTATTTATATAAAGCATTAATATAAAAAAAATAAATTAATATAAAATATAAAAAAAATTTTTAAATAAAATATGCAGTTTATAATTATATTAAATATTTAATATATTACGTATTTAATATTAAACTTTTAAACTATTTTATAAATTTTATTTATAAGTATATTACGCGTTACTTGCTTATATTTAGTAAAAAATTAATAAATTATATTACTTGTAATTTTTAACTTATTATTTTATATTATAAGTTTTTTATTTTTTAATATAATAAAATAACCGATTTATAAACTTATGTTTTTATTATTAGCAAATAAACCGTTTATAAATATGTATAAATAAAAGTTTTTTAAGTTAAAAATAATAAAGTTAAAACTACGCTTTTTATTAGCTATTTATTATTAAATTTAAGTATTTAAAACTTTAACTTTTTTAATGCTAAGTTTTATATATTGCGCAATTATTAAGTAATTAAAAGCTACTTTTAATTAACAAATAAAAAAAATATAAGCTTTTTAAGCTTTTTACTTTATATATTTTTTAATTATATTAAAAGTTTTAAAGTTTAATAATTTTAATTTTTTAGCTTAACTTTTTTATTTAATTAAAATATTGTACTTTTTTTTATAAACTATTAAGCGCAATTTATTAAAGTTTTTAATTGCTTTGTTTTTTAGTATTTTTTAAAAGCATGCTTTAATATTTACTTTAATTAATATTTTGTTTTTTTTTTTTAAAAATTTTAAAGTACTAATATTTAATATGTTATTAATTTATAAGCTTATTATTTTAAAAAGTTATTTTTTTTTTATAATTAATAAGTAAAAGTTAAAAATTAATAGTTTTATGCTTAATTCGTATTAATAATGTTTTAAGTATATTTTAAATTAATATATACTTAATTTTATAAATTTGTATAATAACTTTATAACACGTAATAGCGTTTTTTTAAAATATTTATTTTTTAATTTTAATAATAAATATATAAAAATTATATATTATATTAAGGTTTTTAATTATGTATATGCTATTATAATATTATAAATTATAATTTTTATACTTTGCTATTAAAACATTAATATTAAAGCTATTATTAATTTTTAACTTGCTTTTTAAATAATTAAAACATATATTATAATAAATTTTTTATTTAAGTTTTTATATTTTTATATTATTAGCTTAAACTTTTTATATAAAGTAGTTATATTTTTTTCTTTAACTTTTCGAACTATTTATAATTTAAACATTATAATATTTTAATAAATTACTTTATTATATATAATAAGTTGTAAAATGCTATTTATAAATAATGCGTTTAGCTTTATAAAGTTTAATATTTTATATAGTTTTTTAAAAATTATAATTTTTTTTTTAAACTAAAGTTTAAATATTAAAACTAAGTCGTTTTTTTTTTTATACTTATGTAAATAGCATTTTAAATGTATATAATATTTAACTTTTTTTTAAAAATTATTTTATAGTTTTTAAAGTTAAACTATAACTTAAGTAGTTTAACTATTAAATTTTATAAAAGTTTTAAGTTTTTTTTAAGTTAAATATATAACTTAATATGTAAACTTTTAAACGTAAAAGTTTTATTTAATGCATTAAACGTAATAGTTATTTTTTTATTTATAACTATTAAAACTTTATAAAATTTTTTTAACTACTTTTTTTTTTATAAATTAAAACGTTACTACTTAAAAATAATGTTTTTAATAAAGTTTTTTATATATTAAGGCCATTTTAAGTATTTATAGCATTTTTTACTAACTTTTATATTTTAATTTTTTTAACTTTTACTATTGCTTTTTAAACTGCAATTACTTTTTATAATTATAAAAATATTAAAAGTAAGTTTATATTAATTTTTAAATATGCTTTAAAAATTAAAAATGTAAAAATTAAGCTATTAAGGTTTACTATATTATTAATAGCTTTAATTACTATTTATAGTTAAAATGCTTTAAAGCTTTATACCTTTTTTAAAATAATTTTGTATGCTTTTTAAATAAGCTTATAATATTTTTTAACTTTTTTAATAAATTAATGCGCTTTTATTAATACTTATTTATATATAACTTTTATAAATTAAGCTTTATTTTAAAATTTAATGTTATTAAAGTTAATTTTAATATTATGTGTAATAACGTTTAATAAGTTAAAGTAAGTATTAATTTAACATTTTTTAAAAGCTTTTTATATTTTTTTTACTAAAATAGTTCTTAAAAATTAAGCTGTTTAAAAATTAATTATTACATTAATAATATATAAAATCGGTTTTTTATTAAAATATATAATATTAATAATAACTTTATAGTTAAAGTTTATTTTAAAATTTTTAAAACTAAATTTAAACTTTTAAAATACTTTACTTTTAATTTAATAATAATAGTAAAACTTATTAATTTTTTTAATGTTTTTAATGTTAACTTTATATTTTGCTTTATTTAAAAAATTATATAACTTACTTATAAATAAATAACTAAACTAAATATAAATGCAATAAAGCTTTATTTTTATAAAGTATACTATTTTATTTAATTAAAACTATAAATATTCCTATTTATAAATAACACTTATAATTATCTTATTTTTATATACTAACTAATTAATAATATTATTAAAATATACTTTTAAGCAATTTATATTTTTAAAATATAGTAAAAATAACATATTTATTTTTATAACGTAAAAATTTATATAGCTAAATAAAGTATTTACTATTATTATGCTTAATAATTTTATTAATTTTTTATCTTTAAAACAAATATTTGCTTTACTTACTTAACTATTATTTATTTTTAAATATTTATTAAAATATTTATTAATTAAAGCCTAATACTATTTTTTTTTAGCTATAAATACCTTTACTGCCCTTATATTAAGCATAATGCTTTAAAATACATTTTTTACATATTAATTAAAAATAAAAATAGTATTAATATTAAAAATATTAATTATTAAGTTTA